>CM021102.1:282367233-282525118 GCA_007115665.2 Sequoiadendron giganteum | reverse complement strand
CAAAGGACTTACTATTTAGAATGTTCTAGTACCCAACCCATCTGTGATTCAAAACCAGGCTACCAATATTGTCCAATCCTCGAATCAACCTGGCCAACCTCCTTGATCTAGAGACACACCTTCCAAACAATTCACACCATTGGAAGAGCCCATTGAGCAGTTATAAAATAATTAATTCAACAAAATTCAATCAAGTTTTTCAAAATAAAAGAAGAACCACCAATTAAACTAGAATGGTGGAATGACAATGCTTACTATGAATATCATTGCACTAAAGGGCATAAAAATTACTCGTTCTTTCAATTGAAACATCTTATCCAAGATTTGCTTGACTAAGGGGTCATCAAAGTTGAACCTCCCGCTGGGTCTTCCAACATTGATCATACTATTTTTAAAACTCCATTTCTTGATCATAACCAAGGAAAGGCTTCTAGTTCTAATTTGAACTCAAAAGCCAATGCGAACTATAGTAGTGTCTCACATACTTACACCATAAATTGCTTTCAAGAGTTAGGAAACTATGTTTCCATCATTACTATCAAAGAGAAAAGTTCCTCATGTGCAATGGCCACCTGTAGATCCAAATTGGTAATAAAAGGAATCCCTCCTAATCCTAAAAATCCATCAAAAACAAGCCAGTATAACCTTCTTGACCATCTTGGAAAAACAACCAAACAAATTTCAACCCTGGAGTTGTTGAAAATGTCTCCTATGCACAAAGTTATCTTGGATAAAGCTCTCAGAGAATCCATTGTACCACTGACATCAATGTTGACCAGTTTCAGGATAGGATAGGTAACCTTACTATCTCCCAACATGTAGCCTTTACTGATAATGATGTTCCCCATGATAAACCAAATCATAATGATCCCTTACACATAGAAGTGTTTGTCCATGATTACAAAATCAGATGAGTTTTGATAGATGATGGTGCGGGCTTAAATATTTGTAAACTGAGAGTCATATTTGCTCTTGGTTATTCAAAAAATGGCCCATAGATCCATCCAAGAGAATAACAATCAAAGCTTATGATGGTGCAGAGAACCCTTCTAAGGGTATAGTTATCTTTCCTATCAAAGTAGGCCTTGTTACAAAAAGCACTCTATTACAAGTATTGGACCTAGATATCCCATATAACTTTGGGTCACCCTTGGACCCATGCAATGAAAGCAGTCCCTTTGACATATCATCAATTTTTGAAATATACTTATAATGGAATAGAAATTACTATCCCTAGAGATCCAAATCCATTTGATTTTTCTGCAAACGTAAGAGGTGTTTCTGAGAGACAAGTTCCTATAAATAGAGAAGTGCCCCCTACTAGTTCTTGTCAATATGTGGATCCTGAGAAATTGTTAAGATTAGCTAAAGGAAAAATGAAGATTCAAGATCAAGGATGTGGTGAATATACTATGAACCAAACCTTTCACATTGGGAAATTTCCTATTTCCCCAAATTCTTATGGGAGATCACATCTCTTGCAGAAAGAGAAGAAAGCCACTATTCAGTATCAAGATCCCTCAGTATTTTTAAGGTGGGGTGAATTGAACAAAGAAACCCTTAATGCAGATGTCTCAGATTGGATTTACAAAGATGAAGTAGACACACCACCTATCCAATTACTTGTTGAAAATTATGGAAAAGGTTTCACTATCATGCAAAGGAAAGGATATGATGGACATAATGGTTTGGGCCCAAATAAATAAGGAAGGACAAAGAAAATCATACCTTAGATGAGACACAAAACTTTAGGTATAGGATTTGTACCATTGTGAACTAGAACCTCGTCTACCAAAGTAACCCCATATGGAAAAGGGTGTGATTATAATGATGAAACGACACTTGGGGAAATCCCTTACGTTGTGACCACTGATTCCAATGAATGGGAGTGGGATTCATACTCCTCTAGGTACTATGCCCTAGATAATGTCTTCATTGATCCTGATGATTTACCTATGGAAGACAAACATCAGAATAACCCCTCTCCTCCTAAAACTTGTCCTCAACCTTGGATAGATTATTTTTGGAATCTTAGCAATGAATCAAAAACAAGCACTTCAGATAGTGATTCCACTGATGTTCATATTCTCACCATTTCTTCAACAAACCAAGCTTTACATAATACCAATGATGACATGGCACTTATCTACCTTGAACTTAACCAATGGGACCAATAGGGACCACCAAGATTGCATCATTTTAAAAATGATGAGGCCATTGCAGAGTTCTTTGAGCTTCAGGAAGGTATCTTGAAGGGTGATCACAAAGCAAGTTTTTCAATTGATTTGGACTCCACAACATACTTTGGGGAGTAAAATCCATCTTCGAGTCACAAAAAAAATATTAAAAATCAAAATGAAGAAAAAAATAAAAATAATAGGTCTCTTGGTGAAAATCGTGAGGTGCCATTAGACCAAGAAAAAGTAAGAATAAAGGACATATCCAAGGGTGAAAACCTCTCTCAGGTGCCTAAGGATGGAATATTGGATGTACCCCCTATTGTGCACTTTTTGCACACATGCCCCACTGAAAGTAGGGACCCTCTTTCTTGCTCTTTTGGTTTCATTCTTGGTGTTTTGGCCCTTTGATTTTGAGGATTTGGCTGCCTTGGCATGTTCCCAAATGGTTATCTTATTCATGAAAATGCCCCTTTCGAAGAAGTGCTTTGAAAATCCTGTGTTCTGGAATTCATTTTGGGTTTTTGTATTTTGGGAAAATTCCCTCTGGGCGGATTTCCTCGAGCGCCTGGAAAACCTGACAAAGGTTGTTTTATATCATTTTCAAAAATTCTAAGACTTCACAGAATTCTGTTTGGTTTGGATTTTCTCAAGATTTTGTCGTGCCTTCGGATTCCTGAGCTCGCTGTCTTATTGATGCATTTATGTTTCCTGTATGGTCATGTAGTTTTCTTTTATTGATTCATTTGCATTTTATGAAGAGGTTTGTGTCATTTTCATTGTTGTGATTTGAGGAGTTGTATTTTGAGTTGTTGTTCTTGTATTGCACGTTTGAGCTTTTGATCGAGCGTTACGGTTGAGTTTTTTGGTGATCGCTTAAATTTTGTTTCGATTTTTGGGGTTTCTTGGTGATTGTTGATATTTCTATTTCTTTTCTCTCATGGTATGTACATGTTGCCTTCCCTTTTTAATGACTGAACTGAGTTTTCTTTGGGGTTTGTGTGGGTGTATGTTTTGAGTCGAGACTTCGATGTGGTTTGGTCTGGTAGCAATGCTAGGGTTTCCATTTGTTGGCTTGATGCCCTTCCTCATAGGTTGCACCTCCTTTCCTCCTGTATGACTCTGATTTGATGGGGTTAACCATTTCTGTGCTTCATTTTGATTGATTTCATGCCCTCTTATGTCAAGCGTTGGTTTAACCTTGAAATTCTTGACTTGTAATGGAACCATGTCTTGGAAGAGGTTTGGAGCTTGTTGCTCATTATCTGATATGATTATTGTCCTATCTTAGTTGAGTCATGGGATAAATCATGTGAGAAAGAGTTGGAATGAAAATGACGAATGGATCCAAACTGTGCTATCATGGTGGTTTCCTAGGGTTTCCCTTGTTGAAATCATTCCTCATATTGTTTGGATCTCATTTATGATCGATTTGAAGCATAATTTATTCATCTTGCACTTTGAACGAGCTAGATTCTAAGAAAAATCCCCAAATTCCTAATTGTTTGATCAATCTTGGTGAAATCATGATGAAGTCAAAGATTTCGGGTTTTCGAATACTTCACGGATTTCCTTTACTTCAGGATTTCCCCGGTTTTTCCATTGCTTTGTCGATTTCTTGAAATATGCTTAGAATGTGAAGATTACACTGACTTTGCAAAATTCCACGTCCTTGGGATTTTACCAATATTTCTTTGTCCCTTCATTTTCCCAGAATTAGTAAACTATTGCCATTTTCGTGGATTTCTGACCTTGGTGGATTTTCTCGAAATCTTGTTGAAAATGAGGAATTGGGAGATAGTATGATCTATTATCCGATGACTGTACATTTTATGGTTGATTTGAGTTATTATAGATGTGTCATTCTATTTCGTAGTTAATTTTGATTGATTAAATGGTGGTTGGAAGTTTCTTTATGCTTGTTTCACTGAATTTTGTCTAGTCCAGAATTTCTTAAGATTCCCCTTTGGCCCGAATTTTGCGAGGGGGCTAAAAACCTAAACTTTGAAATGAGTACTCTAGGTCTTTCCTTCCATTCTAAGAGATCTAGATTTGATAGGGCTGGTGAAGCACAGAGGAAGGCTAACAAGGAATACAGTCACAAGGATGATATAGAGGATTATTGGGCCAACATTAGTAATGAATTTGAGATCAGAAAGAAGAATTTTTTTAGGCTACCAGTGAACTTAGTCTGGCTATACAACATAAAGGCCATTCCAGATCAGGTTGAAGATGATGAAAATTTGATTCAGGGCCATAACTATGAAGCTGTGAAGGATAAACCAATTGGAGAACTAGATTGGCTGGAGGAAGAGAAGACAAAATTGGAACAGATCATGACTCCAATGATCAGGTACACTAAAATGTGGCTCAAGCATAAGATGCTGAAGTTGGAGAGTGAAGGGGTGCAATGCACCTATGACCTAATGGGTAACTTAGAGTCTCACTCCACTTTTGAGGAATCACCTAAGTAGAACCCTAAGGCTAAGACTAAGGTGAGCTCCCCTTTTAACATAAAGATTAAAGATTCTCAGGAGGTAGGGGAGGCAGAGAAACAAAGAAATCCCATTGCTAAGAAGAGGAAACACATTTCAAAGAAGAAGAAAGCTAACAAGGATGAAGCTAAAAAGGAAGAAAAAGAGGCTAGTGTTCTTGTGTCTAAGAGGAGATGAATAGTAAGATTATCAAAGAAGGAGAAGGGAACTTCTGGGGTAGGAGAAGAAGCTGACCCACCAGTATTGGATGTGGAAAGTTCAGGAGAAAGGACATAGGTGTACACAAGAAGATAAAGAATTCCATCTCCTAAGGATGGTGTACCACAAAAAAGTGTTCCCATAGCTGCTTCTGCCATTAAGCATGAGAATACTCCTCCTTCTCATGAGACTCACAATGTACCAGGTGAATCCAAGGATGCTGAGGATCACAAAGATGAAGAAGAAGAGAAGCTACAAGAGGGTGATCTCTATAATGTTGAGGTAGAAATGGATAAGGTATTACAGTCTCCTTTGGTGACTTATGAGGATTCACTTGCAGGGGATGAAGAGGATAGACCTCCTCAAAGTGAGGAAGTACCGATTAGGACTCCTTCTCCAATGCCTGAAAAAGAAGAACATGATAAGGAAAAAGAGGATACAGTTGAGGAGATTCCTGAAAGGCAGGGTTTAAATGAAGATGCACCCAAGGTTCACCGGGATGCAATTGGGCAAGATAGTGTACAGTTGGATTCCACAGTTCTAGGCTAGTTGGACAAGGAATTAAAGAGCAAGAAGATTGTGGTAGATGATACTCCTCCCAACTGGGATGAATTGTTGGCAAATATAAGAAAGGGGAAAACAAAGAATAAGGCTAGGGTTATCTCCAGGATCAAGAGAGATGAAGCAAATAATAGGGTGGTCCACATTGCTACTCCTACTCTTGATAAGAATAAGGATGATGCAACTGGTAGTGATTACAGTGTGCACACTGTCAACTTAGGGCCTACTTCCATGGAGCAGGATATTGAAGAATATGAAGGCTCAAGTTCTATGATCTTCGGAAGATTAAGGAAGGAAGTGCACACCAAGCAAGAACTAAAGAAGGATAATGATAAACTTAGGAGGTATCTGCTGGACTTGATGAAATTCTTACAATCCATTAGATCCTCATCATCTACTGCAGGTTTTCTACCACAAGAAACAATAACTAAGTTAGAGAAGATGAAAGCCACGACTCATGCCACAACAAGCTGCTTATAGGGAGTGCAGGTCAAGGGAGATAGTTCCATCAAGGAAATTATTTCAACTGGTAGAGATGCTATGAGATCAATAGAGTGGTTGAAGAATGTATTAGCACAAGATAAGGAGGATGTGGATCTCTTGTTGCAGAAGACTAAAACCATCATGGACTACGCTGAAGATAAATTGGTGAGTGATGGAATTCTTCTGTCATCCAAGGCTGCATAACCTTGGGAATGGTTTGAGGTTTTGTAGATAAAGCTAAGTGTTTTGAAGAAGGTGCATAAGCAAGGGAAAAAAAATGAAGACACCCTGACTGAGATTTACAATAAATGCATTTCCTTCTTTGAGGTTATGATAGGAAGGAAGAGGTTTGTGCCAAAAGATCTGAGCTTGGAGCAATTGAGAAAATGATGGAGAGATGTGTAATCTCTAGTCAATGAGGACCAGGTCACTGAGAACCAGTTAGATGATGCAACCACATACATTGTGGTGATTGATAAATACCAAACCATGAGGGTGGGTTGGGATAAGGTGGTAAGGTAATCAAGAGAGGACGTTAATTCCATTGAGAGAAGGATGAAAGTTTTAGTTATGCCACCTTTGGCCGACTTGGAGAAGATATTTTTGATGGTGCAGGATAGGGCAAGACGAGATAAAGATAAAGGGGAGAGCGGTTAATACAAGGCCTCATCAAAATTTGTGCTTCCCCATTATTCCTCTTCCTCCTTCGCATGCATTGGACTGGGCTATGTTGGAGATCCCAGGCCGACCTGGATGGAGTGCATGCATTTAATGCATAATTTATCTTATTTTGAATTCCTCTTGGCCGACTTGTTTTGGTGGCCTTTATTATTGTAAACCTATTTGGGCTGACCTATCTTGCGGGGTTTCTATAAATTTGGCATTATGCCTCATTTGTAAGGGCTAGATAGTTTTTCATTGGAGTGAATTAAGAAGCATAGTTAGAGTTAGGAGTTAGTCTCATTTTCAAGAAGGTGTTGTAACATAATACTGGAATTGTTGCTAATTTGGGAGATTTAATGCAAATAAAGACATTGTGATTTGGTGCCTTTCTTGTGTTGAATTTTGATTTGGCATGGTTCATAAGATTCTATCTTTTGAAACTGCTTAAGTTTATTTATTATATGATGAGTTTGATGTTAGATGACTTGATGATGCTTGAAGTGTTTGCAGCAATCTCTAGTCCATACTTTTTGCATCTAGCTAATTGTTAGTTGCTTTGCAAAGTTAGCCTGGACTTAAAATTGTTCTTAGTTCGATTGTGGATGCTTGTTCATTTCAATTGCAATAGGGTCATTTTGAATGAATGTGCATAATCTGAAAATATTTAACTCCTTAGAAGATTGCACTATTTCTATAAGACTGCAGATTTATCTAGGTCAAACAAGAATTAGTTTTTGAGAGATTGGTCTGTTTCAAGTATATTATCATTTGAATTTTTAATATTAGAATTAGAATTAATCTCAAAAATATCTCTGAAACCATTATCTCTTTTGCTATTTCTTGTATTATCTGAGTTAGATTTAGGATTTGAAGTATAGCCATATTGCTAGATCTGATAAATTTGAATTCAGTATTTTCTTGTAGTAAGGTCCCTTTGTGATTACCAACATTTTCACATTATCTCTGAGTTGTTTTATTGCATTGTCAAGACCTGACATTAGAGACCTTGGGGTTATCTCTTGAGGCTTGCTGATAGATATTTACCTTTCAAGAGAGATAGGATATCATATTTTGTCTGAGTTGTTTCTATGCAAAAAACACAATCAACACCGCCGTCAAGTCAGGAAAAATCATCAGTAATAGTGGAGATGATAGAAGAAATAAATTTGGGTACACTTGATAACCCTAAAGTTATTCATATTGGAGCCTCACTGTGAAAACAAGAAAAGGAAGATTTCATCAGATTCTTCATTGAGAAACAAATCAAATTTGCATGGTTGTATGTAGATATGCCAGGCCTAAATACTGAACTTTTCCTCCATCACTTACCCTTGAATCCAAGCTCCAAGCCAATTAAATAGAAGCTAAGGAAAATACACCCACAAATTTCACTATTAGTCAAAGTCGATCTTAAAAAGTTGTTGGATGTGGGTTTAATAAGACCAATTGATTATGTTGAATGGATTTCCAATTTGGTACCTGTTATCAAAATGAACGGAGGCATAATAATTTGCACTGATTTTAGAGATTTAAATAAATCATGCCCAAAAGGTGATTTTCCTTCACCCAACATAGACATTATAGTGGACATGAAAACTAGCTATGAAATGTTGTTAGTAATGGATGGCTTCTCAAGCTATAACCAGATCAGAATAACTCCCGAAGACCAACACAAAACCACTTTTACATATGCATGGGGGACTTACTGTTGGAATGTGGTGCCCTTTGGCCTCAATAATACAAGAGCAAACTACCAATGAGCTATAATTACAATATTTCATGATTTTATGTACACATTGATGGAGGATTATGTAGATGACTTATTGTGCAAATAAATTACTAGAGATAGTCATCTTGGTATTCTTGGCATGATCTTTGATAGAATGGAAGAGTAAAAGCTTAGGTTGAATCCTAAGAAATGTGTTTTTGGTGTAACATCTGGCAAGTTATTAAGCTATATTGTTTCTCAAAGGGGCATTGAAATTGACCCTACAAAGGTAAAAGCAATTATGGATATGCCTCCTCCCACTAATCTTTGTCAACTAAGGAGCCTTCAAGGCAAGTTACAATCAATTTTCAGATTTATAACACAATTGGTTGACAAGTGTCACCCCTTTCATCACCCGCTTCACAAAGGGGTAGTTTTAAAATGGATTGAACAATGCCAACATGCATTTCAAAAACTCAAATATTATCTCATCTTCACCTTTTATAATGCCTCCTATTGAAGGAAATCCTTTTATTTTGTATATTTTAGCAACTACAACATCATTGGGAACTCTATTAGAACAACATAATGAAGAGGGAAAGGAGAGAGCCATTTATTAAATCAGCTAGACATTAGTCAGCTATGAGTTGAACTATTCTACCATTGAAAGAGAATGTCTAGCAGTAGTTTTTGTAGTTCAAAAGATCCAACATTATATGTTGAACCATAAAACTTTATCAGAAGTTATAATTGATTCATTGAAATATTTAATTAGCAAAGCAACTCTCACCAACTGGTTGGAAAAATGGGTAATGATTTTGAGCGAGTTTGATATTGATTAAACTGATAGAAAATAAATCAAAGGACAAGTAATCATTGATCAACTCGTAGATTCACCTATCCAAGATGACCATCCCTTACTGATAGACTTTCTTGATGACTCTATATTCACAACATCAGTTTATGATGAATGACAGTTGTATTTTAATGGATCACACACAATATTTTGTGCAAGAGATGGGATCCTATTTGTTACTCCCTAGGGGGGTGCTAGTCCAAAGTATTACATAATTAATTTTGATTGCACAAACAATATTGTAGAGTACGAGGCTTTGGTTACTAGACTCCAAATAGAAGTACAATGGCATATCACCCACCTCCAAGTCTATGGTGATTCTCAACTTGTTATTTGTCATTAAATGACACTTAAACAAAAGATGCAAATTTTCTTCCTTATAAACAATTGTTAGAATTTTTCAAAACATAGTTTGTTGCCATTAAATTCAATCAAGTGCCTAGATTATAGAATAAATCAGAATATGCCATGGCAACAATTGCTTCTATGTTAGATGTCTCACAAAATGTGGAAAGCTATGAATTCTTGGTGGAACAACTATTGGTTCTAGCCTTTGAGATTCCATAATCGAAACTTGTTTATCTCATTTTTAGCCCTAACTCCCTGTGGTATAAAGACATTTATGAATACCTTAAATCCCAAATTGTACCCTCAAACCTTTCCCAAAACCAACACAAATCCTTTATTCGCCAAGCTGCTAAATACATCATCATCGGTGATACCCTTTACTGTCAATCCTTTGACCAAACCCTCCTTAGGTGTTTGGATTCTGACAAAGCACAAACATATTTACATGAGGTTCATGATGGTATATGTGGGGGCCATTTCAATGGTCTGAGCTTGTCCAAAAAGTTGGTATGTGTAGGATACTATTGGCCTACGATGGAATAAGAGGCCCATGATTTTACAAAGAAGTGTTAGAAATTTCAAATGCATGGAGACCTGATCCATGTGCTAACACAATAACTTCAACTTGTTATATCTCCATGGACCTTTTATTAGTGGGGACTTGACCTTATTGGAAAGATTTATCTGACCTCTATAAATGGACATAAGTTCATAATAACTGCAATTGAATACTTCACTAAATTGATTGAGGCTATCCCCATGACCTATATCGCTAGAAAACAAATATCCAAGTTCATTTTAAATTATATCATTTGCCACTTTGGGGTCCTACTTGCAATAGTCATTGATAATGGCCCTCCATTTAAGAATCAAGATGTTTGAGAACTCTGTGAGAAGTTCCACATCCAACATCATTTTTCTACTCATTACCACATTGTAATGGCCAAGATGAGGCATCGAATAAGACCATCATCAAGATACTAAAAAATATTTCAATGATGTTGGTCGAGATTGGCACGTGCAGTTGAATATTGCCTTTTGGGCTTATCGCACCTCTATTTGCACACCTGCTGGTGCAACTCCTTATTCTTTGGTTTATGGTGTAGAAGCTATTCTCCCCTACAGGTTGAGATCCCCTCATTGAGATTTTCCTTGCAAAACTTGATCGATGATGAAGAGTATAGAGTATCTAGGCTGCATTAGTTGGAAATCTTAGATGAAAGGTGTCAGACTTCTCTAACACATCTGCAAGCCTATCAAAATCATCTTCATCATAACTACAATAAGAAAGTCAAAGGGTGAAATTTTAAAGTTGGAGACTTGGTACTCAAAGAGAATCCAATGAATTCCCAAGCCTCGGATATCATCAAAGGAAAATTTGATTGAAATTTATTAGGACCTTTTGTTGTTACAACAACATATGGATTTGAGGCTTACCAACTTGCAACATCAGAGGGAGAACCATTTCTCAAGCTAGTCAATAACATGCACCTCCAGAAGTATTACTCTTGATCAATGGCTCCTTTATGATCCTGAAAAAATCATCACCTTGGTGAAAAAATGACAAGCATACGCCTTGTGTGATAGCAAAAAAAGTTAAAAATTGAAGAAAAATAGAAAAATAGTAAAGAGACATTTTTTTCCCTCTAGTGAAAACCTAGCAAATAGGTGCCACTTGTAGTAAGTCGTTGCTCTGATGCCTATCACTGTTCCATCTATAATATGTTTTTTTCATGACAATGCACTCTCACTCTTTTCTCGTGCAACTTCATTTTTCCTAGTGCTTTCACTCCTATCTTTTGAAATGTAGTCCCTTTGTCCATGTCTCAGCCTGAGATTGGTCAACTTTGTATGTCAGTTCTTTTTTGACCTATTTGTATATATCCTTGTTTTTGGCCACTATACATATTCAAACTTTAACTAGGCGGAAAATTCTTTGTTATGATCAATCAATGGATTTATCTTTGTGAACATATCATAGTTTGCAACATTTATATATGCACATAGTCTTAAATTCCTCAAAAAATTCAAAAAAATCATATAAAGTCTTGAAAAAATCCAAAAAAAAAACAAATAAAGTCCTGAAAAAAATCCATTAAAATTTGATAAAAGGTCCTGAATAAAGAACAAAAAAATTATAAAATGTCCTGAAGAAATCACAAAAAAAAACCTAAAAATTGAGAAACATAAGAATCCAAAAACATTTGCATTTCCATTTTTGAAAATAAGATGTCCCTTTTGAACATAGACAAATATCTGAGCAGATGTAAGCAAACAAAAAATCATGCATAAACATATGAGCTATCTAAGCTAGTCAACAGTCAACCTATCAACCTATCAACATTTTGGCCTTTTGTCATTAGCAATTATCATGGGTCTTATACAAGGTGTAGTATACTTGAAACTAAAATGTGTCCTATCTTATATGGGGTACTGCATTTCTAAAACCAAACAACATGATTGTCCTATCAAATATGCTACCAAGCTTTTGACAACAAGATCAAAATAGTTGTTTGTTTTGTTTGGATTTGTGAATCTTATCTCTCATTGATTTTCTTTGATCATGTTCCTATTCTACTTGAGGATATCATCAAGTGATGAGAGTGGTCAGGATGGTTCATGATCCTTTTGGTTTTGCCTTTTGTTTGTGATTTTTTCATAGCATTCTGGGGCATGTATGTATAGGGTGTCTATGATAAGTGCATTCACTTTGTGAATGCCACACATGTACCTTGACCCTTCACAATGTAACACGTCAAGATGATCTGGGATCATTCCTTGTCTATTTTTACAAAGGGATTGCATTATCGCCATTGTTTTCCATGTCATGGTGCGCTGCATCCATTTTGATACCTTAAAGTAAGGCTCTTATTCCATATAGTGAACTTGAGGAAGCCAGGTTTCATCATCTTTTCTTTGTCTAATTTTTGCTTCTTACCAACATTTTTTTCTATCAATCACTTAACATTCAGCTCTTTCATCATATGCCATATTTCTAACATTCTTCTTCTTCTTTTGAGAGATATTTTATTCCTTTCATTCATAAAAAATCTCTCAAGGGGGCATCCTGCTTCCAATCCTTGGTCTACTGGGGCATGATCTTTCACTTCTTCTTTGAAACAATGCTTAGAATCACATTGTCTGAAAGAGGGAAAAAATGTAGGCACTTAAAATTGGTTTATGCCTTTGTCACAAAACCTAATTTTAACTTTTCTTCTATGTCACATTTGATGTTTATCATTTGTAACATTGTGTGATTCTTCTTCTTTCATTTCATTCCTTTTGACTCATTTCCAACCCTAGTGAACTTGTTCAATCATATTTGGTCCTAAATCATCATGATCAACAATTTTATTATTTGATCAATCTGTCCTAAATCAACTTTTATTGATAATTAATTAGTCATTAATTATCAATATATTTATCAATCATTTTCAATCAATTCAATTAATCTCCTATGTCAATCATTTTCAATCAATTTTAATCATCACTATCATCTCTTGTCGTTACCAATTTATTATTCTTATCAAATCATCATCAAATCCTAGGTCTTCTTGATCTCATTATCATTTTCACTCAATTTCAATAAACTTTGGTTAGTTGTCATTAATTTTGTCATGTTTTCCAATTAATTATCTTTATCAATCACCGTTGGGACCTAGTTCAGCATTAGGGTTGGAGTTTTGAATCATTTTGATCATTCTTCCCTAGGATGAATAATTAAATAATTATTCAATCTCCTTTCACTAACATGTCCCCCTTTTTTGAATAAATAAATGAATATTTATTTATTCCTTTCTTCTCACAATTTATTATTTTATAAATTGGATAATTAGGAAATGAGTGGAATTAATAATTTTGAATTATTAATTCCACCTCATTTGTCCCTTTCCCATTTTCTCTCTAGTTTGTCATATTTTTTGTCATAGTCTTCTATGACGCTCATTTGAGTTTTGAATGGAATAATTTGAGTCTAAATGAAAGCTTTCATTTTCCTTTTTACTTAACTCCATTTTCATCACTCACTTTTAAATGCAAGCTTCCCTTCTAACTCATCTTCTCATTTGATCTCGTCCGTTGAATTAATTTTTGATCTTGTGTGTTCGCTCATTTTCAAAAGCATAGATTGGGCTCTCGTCTCTTCATTTGGATCATCTCATTCATTTGTGTATGCATTATCATTTCGAATCATGCAATCATAAGTTTTTTTTTTCATTTTCTTCTAGTATTCTCGCATGTCATGCTTTATCCTTGCTTTATAGGCATTTACACAATGTATTGAGCCAACATTTCAAATCAGGTTAGAGAATAAAGAAGGCCAATGAAGTGGAGAAATTCAAATATTATAAGGGATGTTTTTAATTTAATATGTGTTATTAATTCGCTGTAATGTTTTATTATTGCATCTTCATTGAAGTAGGGTTTTGATTCCATAATTATGATAAATTTTCCCCTACAATGATAAATATGCAATATCATGATAATGAAAAATGTAAATGCTAATACATATGATCAGGATCAATAAGGAAAAATACAACATGTTGAATAAGATAATAACCACAATACTTTGTGCCAAGATATATGATCAAGTTTTTGATTATTTGAAAGATCAAGGTAGGTGTTTG
Organism: Sequoiadendron giganteum; assembly: GCA_007115665.2. Classification (NCBI taxonomy): domain Eukaryota; kingdom Viridiplantae; phylum Streptophyta; class Pinopsida; order Cupressales; family Cupressaceae; genus Sequoiadendron; species Sequoiadendron giganteum. The sequence goes on along the minus strand of CM021102.1, from coordinate 282,511,004 downwards.
ATTAGGAAAGATGTATCTGTCAAGACAAAATAGTTTGATTGTTTTGATTGTGATAAATAACTAAAGATTTGGCTCAAGATAAGTTAGACATTAACTTGATATAACAAGAATATTTTTCTCATGATGTTAATTAAAGCCCAATGTTTTATAATGTTAAATAGTTTATGCTTTGTTTAAATGTCATTCTCATAACAATGATGACACAATGATAAATAAAAATGTAAATGATAATGATAAACACGATCTTATTCCTTAGTCAAATTGAAAACCAAAGGAGATATGGATGGATATGGATCAATGATATGGTATGGAGATATAAGATATGGGTTAATGATAGGACATTTAAAGATACACCCTAGATGGAGGATGAAGATAGATGGATCAAGATATGGAATGCTATGGGTGGAGGGAACCAATGAGAAGGGAACCCAAAATATTTGGTCAAAGACAAAGGATAAATAAAGGACCGATGGAGGACTCCAAAAAACACATGTCAAAGTAATAACATGCCCCCATGCTAAGAGGTATGACAAGGGATAAGTATGACACGTGATAACAACTTGACATGTATATGGAAGATAAATGGATATGAAAGGAAACATGAGATGGAGGATGGAAGACACACATGGTATAAAGCATGCATTAGATACTTGTTCTTGTTATTTTGCCCCAATAATTTATGCAAGATCAAAGGAAGGTGGATGGATAAAATGGATAGCATGGAATATAAATGAAGGAATATGATGGCTAGGTGAAAATAGGATAATGTATCATACAATGGAAAAGTCTTGCCCCCAAGTGTACAAGAAAGGGTAGATGGGTGGATGTGAAAACTAGTGGATATGAATGGATATGAAAGCTCATGGAAATGGAAGATCAGGGAGATGGAAGGTAATGAGGGTGTATGGATATGAATGGAGGACTCAAGTGTCTCTTTGTGGAAGATAGTACCCCATTGACTAATTGTTTCTTATCAACCATGGATAACATGTTCCTAGTCAAAGATGTTGGTAGGAAAATTGGTAAATATAATGGAATGGATAGGGGTAGGGAGAAGGGGGTTAAGGATTCATGCAAAGGATTGGATTAAAGGTAAGGAATGAGGGATGAAGGTTAGATGGAAGTATGGAATGGAGTCATTATAAGGGAATGCGGGAAAGAACAACATTGACACACACTTTGAAGGGTGGTGAAAGTTCAAAGATTAAGATGAGGAGGTTGGGATGTAAGGACCCAAAATAGATTTCAAGGATGAGGAAAGAATTATGATTGGCTTATGAGATGGAATATACTTTTTGTGCATATTTTGCACACACACCCCACCAAAGGAAGGGACCCCCTCTTTTCCCCCTTGATGGGCTGTTTTTCTATCACCTCATTTTGCATGCTCATATTCCTAATCCTAGGATGGTCATGTGCCTTAAAAAGATCAATCTCTTATTGGCTGGTTCACCTAGTATATTTTCACTAAGTCATTAGCCTTTGCGGGTTGGTTCCTGTGGGCTTCCCTTATCTTTCCACCCAACATCCGTTGACCCTTAAGGACCCGTATTTGTGGGTCTCCTCTTGTTGTTCGTTGTTGTGTTCCACCTTTTTTCCTGTAGCCAAGCCCTGACTTCTGCCTAACTGGCGGGTCTCGCATTGAATTTTTCCATCACGTCCATTGGGCATCGTGGACCTGCAACTGTGGGCTACCTCCTGCTGACTTGGTCCCTACTCACTTGCTTCGATTTTGCCTTCATTTTTTAACTTTGGAGAAAAGTTGCCTATGGATTTGTGATGATTTTGTGATGCCTAAGTGAACTACCAAGGTTTTGTTGAGTTTTAGGAAGTTACAGAAATTTTATTGTGGGTCATCATCCCTCTACCACCGTTTCAGAACTTTCATTGTGGGTCGTCATCCCTTTGTTGCCATTTAAAAACTTTCCTTATGGGCCATCATCCCTCTGTCGTCGTTTCAAAACTTTAATTGCTGGTCGTCGTCCCTCTATCACCGTTTCAGAACTTTCATTGTGGGTCACCATCCCTTTGTTGCCGTTTCAAAACTTTCCTTGCAAGCCACCGTCCCTCTGTCGCCATTTCAAAACTTTAATTGTTGGTCGTCGTCCCTCCATCACCATTTCAGAACTTTCCTTGTGGGTCGTTGTCCCTCCGTTGTTTCAAAACTTTCCTTGCAGGCCACCTTCCCTTTGTTGTCGTTTCAAAACTTTCTTTCCAGTCCGTCATGTGTGGGTCGCCGTGTGCTCATTGTCATTTTCAAAAGGGCGACAGACCCTCTGGCTTCCCCCTTTAAAATCTCCACATTTTTTGAAAAGGCCCAAATCATTGAGGAATAGGTCTAAGCACCTTTCTAATGCATCTTTCACGTGCTTAATTTGGAAAAACTCAAAATTGCTAAGAGTTGTGGTTTTACAAAACTTTGCATGCAGGAAGCCGCCTTTAGGATGCCATGGTCGCCAATGCCGTCTTTACGACGCAAACATGTCTGACTTCCCACTTCCCAACCTCCGCATTGCTTCAGCCCTCAAAATTGAAATCTCCTCGAAATCTGATTTCTTGAGAAGGAAAGTTTCTCAAAATGTCAAAAAGGAAATTGTCCTGTTATGAGAATTTTCCAAAAATTAAAATTTTCCCAAAACGAAAATCTTTCTCGAAATAGATTATTTTTTCCAAAAATGGATTTTTTTTTGAAATGCAAATGTTCCCAAAATTGATTTTTCTTTCTAAAATAGGAAAATTTCCAAAAATGTAAAATTTCCAAAAATGGAAAATTTCCTAAAATGGAAAGGTATTTCAAAATATGAAATTCTTGATGGACTATAAATTGATACATTTTAATTTTATAAATGGGGGAAATTTGTCATTTTTGGAGATCTAAATCATGATATCTTATTGCATAGGTACTTTTAAGGATGCTTGGGGGAATTATAATGCCCCGCCAAGTAACCCTAAAGGAAGTTGTGATTAACGACTTAAGCGAACCAATTTTTTTTTTAAAAGTGCAATTAGCATACACATTCACTTACTAATTAACAACAACCTTTAAGGCTACAAGGTTGGGATTACTAAAACCCACACAAACATAATACATATAACCATAGCATATTAAATACTTTATGAAATAAGCATCATACAACAAAACATAATAAGATAAACATCCAAGATACAATTCCATATTCATTTACTTAATCCAATAGATACATCACTCATTCCCAAAATGAGGCAATAGTACATATGGTTACAATTACAGAATCTCACCTCGTAAACATAAGAGGGATAAATAACTTATACAATAAGAAATATTATAATGCAAAAATAACACAAGAACCGCGAGCTGTCCAACTGGATGTCTCGCCACCAAGTACTAAAGATAGATGGGGACCCAATGGTGTATGGTGCATGTTCCACCCAACCAAGTGGTACCCGAAGGCCCACCCCCCATGCTAGGAGATAGTAACAAAGTAACATGGACAAAGATCTACAACCACTAACCAAAGGCTGACTCATGCTGACTCGTACTAACATAACCAAACAAAAGAACTAAACAAGTACAACTCAACATCACTGACATAGGTCACATTGCTTCCAGACATAAAATAGATCAAGTATGTTCAGAGAACCATACACATAACATAAATACCAAACAACAGTTGTCCTAGACAAAGTGTCATCGCACAGCTCATAATAAGTTACCCTCAGCGGATCTTCATAGGCTTCGATGATCCTGGTGGCCTCTATCGACCCTCGACCCTCATACTTACTAGTGCAGAATCAACTACCTCTCATACTGACAAGATAAATGACTATGGCATTTTAGGCCTTTCCACTCATTCCGAGCCTTAACTAGCACTTGACTATGAGTGAAGCTAGAACTTATCTTTTTAATGTGTAGTACTCCCCAGATATTCATTTCAATTTTAGTTATCACTTGATTAAACTCACTTCCATAGGTTACCTAGATCCTACCTCTTCCGAGCTCTGGCCCCTAATGGAAGCCACTCTTCTATTTGACAACACACAAACAAACTATCCACCAAGGGAATCACAAGTGCATACAACCTAGGTATCAAAACCACTCCAAATATCTTGGAGGCAACAAACACATAGTCCACTCCTTTCACAGGAGGTACAAAACAACCCCGTTTGTGGAAACCGGGTAACTACTGATAAGACACCATGCACTACCCAAGGGACAAGCAACTGGTTGACATAAGGAAATCAACAACCCTCTTAGATCCTCTAAGGTTCTCTAGAAGACTTACAAATTTGAACTAACACATAATCTCATATCCAAAAATACCACATGACGACATAGCTACAAAAGCATTCAAGTCTTCAATCAAAACTAATATTTGGATTTCCTAAATCCATACTCAAGCAATAGGTAATGTCTACAAAGGCAAAGGCACAATAATAGGGTTTACTCAAATAACCATATACTCCTTTTCTATTTTCATAATAGAGAATCCTAAACAATTTAAACTCACAACCCTTTGCAAAATACGAGGAAAATAATTATAAAAGGCAATCACAAGAGAATCACTACTTCTGGATATTCTAAATCCATATCTCATAAATATTCCAATCACACTAATATAATTGCTCAAAATAGAAAATAAATAACTTAAGGTAATTAATTGTCTCTTCATTATAAACAACTCCTTAATTATCTTTTAATACAACATAAAACTATTGCCAATAATCTTTTCACTTTTCAATCCAAAATCTATGTCTCTTCAACTATCCATTTAAAACATGCAATTTATAAAATATCTTAAAATATCATTTTCATTAACCATTTAACCATGCATTCAACCTTATCTTTTAAAATCTTCATGCAAAACTCATCTACAAGCATCTAAATAGTACAACATAAAATATTGCGTATATTCTCAATATTAATTACTTATGTAATATATATTCGTTAAATGTACCCAATATGCCATCAATGCATAACACAACTATTCTTATACATACTAACATATATATATATATACTTTTATTTGTACATTAAATATATCTATTTATACAATAACAAAAAGACTACATTATATTAATAAAATATAATAGTATTCCTTAACTAAATTTTCCAATTGCCTATATTATCCAAATATTTAAATACCAGTACAATGTTTTAAAAAATTCTTTCTAAATATTTAAATTATACACGAAATCTATTATTCATTTTATTAACTAAATATATTTAACATTTAAATATTAAATATTACTAAATTTTCATTGAAATAAAATATAAAATATCAATATAATAATAGCGAACCCTAAAAATCCTTACGGGAAGGCGGACGGACTGAACAAGTTCGCCATTTTAAATGAGGCAGGGATATGGTGGACGAACTGTAGAGTTCGTTGTTTTAAATCACTCCACCCAGGAAGCCCCAATGTTTGCGGGGCGGTTGTGCATAGCACAGCCGAACCCCAAACATGGGTGTGGCCTACTAAAATAAGGGGGTGTGGAGGGGGTTGCGGAGGCCCTTCCTCCATAGTCATCCCCTCATGGGGGCGGTGGTGGAGGCAGTGCCTCCCATGCCTCCCCAACCCCATTACACAAACCCATAGGAAAAATCCAACGAAAAATATTAATTTCAAAATTTTGGTTAATTAAAAACCCTTAACTATGGACGTCATATGGATGGCGGAAATTACATTAAAACCAGTATATTTTAATATATGTAAACTGTATATATATTATATATATATATAAACATAGATATATGTATAATATATATATATATATATATATATATATATATATATATATATATATATATATATATATATATATATATATATATATATATATGTTTATATATATAAAAACGAATTTCAACAATAAATAAATTGAGGAAATTATGTGAAAAATATTCACCTATAAGAGAAATTATAAAACTTTTTCAGAAAATCCAAATTTCACAGAGATTTTAAAAATTAATTCTTTTAATCCTTTTTCTTGAATTCTTAAACAATAAAATAACAATAAGCCTAAACGGATCTAAATTACAAATTAGAAGTTTTCTAATCCTCTAATTTTCTTCATCACAATTTTCACAGAGGTTTAAATTCTTTAAACAATTTATATGTTTTGTTTAATCTCAAGGTTTGATTTAAACAACTAAACAATCCATTTCCTCAAACAAATTTAATTCTACAAAAATTTACACAATTTCCCTGAATAACAAAAGCTTTAAATTTAATTAATTAATTTGTTTCTTCTATTCACAAATTCATTTTCTCAATAGATTTAACAACAAATTGATTAATCACTACAATTTTGAAAGCATTCAAAGAACAAAACATAAATATAGAAGAAAACCTTATTCAAGAAGCTACAGGTAATGAAAATTTTGATGCAAAGCTTCCTCCAAAGCTTCTCCAGTTCCATCCAACAATCCAATTATTCCAACCAAGAAGACAATCCACAAACACCACAAAGATTTCCAGAATAACTCCAATGTAAACTACAACCAAGAATTTCTTCAAACCCTCCTCTGTGCAATTTTTCCAAAATTCTCCTCTCACACTAGAAGAAGCTTTTTCCTCTTCAAAATTCTCCCCATCCATCAATTTTGCAACCAACTCTTCATTCATAATTAAACTCACACATGCTGGCCTAATTGAAAATATCTTGCACAACCAAATCTGATTTTGCATGCAAATCCCAAATTTAAAATATCTAAATATCAATTAACTCCAAAATTGAAAACCAACTTTGCTTTTACAATCCAATTTCAGTTTCTAATTTAATTCCAACTAATAAATTAATTTCTAAAATTGAAACTAATTTCCATTTAATTTCCCAATATAATTTAGTAACTTCTAATTTCATTACCACAAATTGAAATTAAATTCCAAAATTAATTTTAATTCCCACTAAATGAAATAAATTTCCATAATGAAATTAAATTCTTTTATTTCTTTTAATTTTCTTGCATCACATTAATTAATTAATTTAATTATTTAATAACTATATTCAACCCCTTGGATTAAATTTAATCAATTAAATAAATTAAATATAATTAATTAATTTAAATATAAACTTTTATCCACATTGCATAATTTAAATTAAATAATCATCAACATGATATAATGCAATTATTCAAACTATCTATTCCCAAAACAAGAATCTTTCAGAATTAAATAACATTAAAGTAAGGCAAACAACGACTCAATACAGACGACTGATGACACACTATGGCTAGGGTGTAGACTTGACACATGTTACCTAGCTACTATCTCCATTCAACTTAACCGTTGGATCAACATGCTTAGACCTGTGAAACTAGGTGGAGTCAATGTCATGTACCTAAAATCTTGAAAACATAGTAACCAACATCATATAATATAACAACATAAAATACACACCGTGAAGAAGAAATTGTGGAATCGCAGGGCGCTCACAAGTGAGTGATGTGAATCCGTCCCCTTCACCAATACACTCAACAAAACTGACACTTTCACAATACATCAAATATTCTTATATGCACTAGCATATTATAGCAACTAACATCATTACACCACTAAAGCATGTAACATAAATCATCAGATAAACCAAATCGCATCACATAAAATAGTCTATCGCTCAATAAATAGCGATCCAATACACACACAAGATAAAGTATCTGAATATCCAGAAGTATAAATCAATGCAAAACAAGGACACACTGTCTAGTCCATAAAACAAAACGGAGGGGTGTTACAGGAATAATGGATCAATTCAATTAAAGAACCAACATACAAAGACATGTTAGTAGGGGAGATTTTAATTCAAATTTTCAAGGTGGAGATGGGTTTACATGTGGATGCATGCCAGGAGGATGCTACCTGAATATCTAATTGCCAAAGCCTACTTAAGAATCTATTTTGGGCCACACAACAATTGAATAAGTGCTTTCAAATAGGGCAGTGGAGGGAACTATTTTATTTCACCAAAATGATGATGATTGTCAGGAGTTGTCCATCCAAATCAGGAGCAACATATCTACCTCTTAGAAGCACCAATCTGCAAAAGAATGCATTTAATTGGCTACAAGAATGTTGCAAATACATCAAGCAAAAGGGCAATCTTTGACAGCTTTTAGCTGCAACAAAGGCAATCAGCTAGAAGACAAAACTGTTACAGTGCCAAGGTCACTAGAAGACAAAATAGGCTACAAGACAAAACATAGAAGAAGACAAAATAGCCTATTTTAAATTGTGAAATGTTGGGGGTAGGTGAAACCCTAACTTGTAACAAATTTGGGCTACACAATGTAAATTAATTTTGGCCATTCATTTCACCTTTGGAAAACTATAAATAGAGGCTTGCTCCTCATTTTTAAATGGTTGGAGAATTGGTGAAAAGGGAATTTTCAGCAATAAAAGACAACATTGAATGATTTTATGGTTGTCTCTTTGACTTTTCTTATCTTTAATGCATAGTTCTACTTCCATGTTAGTTTTAGTTTGTAGTTTCTTGGATGGCTGTGATAATGTTGCTTGATATTATGGTATGTTGATGAATTTCCAACCCATACTTTTGGCACTTGTTGATGAGAAGTTGTTGTGCAAAGTTAGCCTGGGCTTCCATATTTCATTGATGCAACTTAGTTCAATTGCATGTTCATGATGTGCAAGTGCAATCTAAAAATTAGCAGTCCTTAGAAGATTGCACTAGTTTTGTGTAGCTATAGGCTTCTCTTGGTCAAGCAAAACCCAGTTTAGAAAGTTTGTCTACTGTAGCAGCCTCCATTATTACTGTTCCTTTATAGCTTAGATTTAGAAAAACTCTCTTAACCCTTTTCCTTTTGCTATTTCTTTTAGTCCCTTGATAGAGTAGGATTTCAGCATCACCACAAAGCTAAATCAAATGAACTTGGTGAGTTTGAGCTTGCTATTTTGAGTGGGCGACCATTGTTCATTCACTTCTAGCACTCCTAAAATTCCATTTGCAGACCCAACTTCCCTTGCTTTGTAACTCATCCATAAGTCCACCTTGTGATTACTAGCAAAATCACATCAATCAACTGAGATATTCCAAGCATAGTCAAGACCTAACGCTCAAGAGACCTTGGGATGATTTTTTGCAACTTGCTTGTAGGAAATTACCTTTCAAGAGAGGTAGCACACTTGTGTGTTGCCTATGTTGAGAAGGTGCAAACATACCCATCAATAGAATTGGTGCTAGAAGGAGGGCAAGGCATGTTGAGGCTACAAAGATGAGAGTTGGAAGTTGAAAGGAACATTCAAGTGAAATATGAGATAAGAAGATCTCCTTACATGTTGGAAAGTTAAAATCATAAATTTTTTGAAGGCAAACAAGAGTTGAGCTAATATGGAACAACACTTGCAAATCAACATTGCTCAGCTACATGCATATTTGAATAAGAGATTGAGGAGACCATTGCAGCAATTTGCATTGGAAAACTAGTGTAGGATTCATTGCAGTCACAGGCATAATGAATTGGAGTGTCTAACTTTCTTGGGTAGAGTTGAAAGAGTTTTACAAGGGGAGATTCCCTTTTGGGAAATATACCAACCCTTGGCTCTTGTAGACCCAGAAGATGAATTGACAACCATGGTAGCCAAATCCTTCCAGGATTTGATCCAAGAACACTTGAACAACAAGGATGGACTGAGATTAGGAGAGGTGTTGATGACTAGTTGGTGGAGATTCCACAATGCACCCCTCTGAATTTACTTTTCCATCATGTGTATGCATCATCACCCAAGTCAATAGTTGTTTAGGCAAGTTGGGACAACCAACTCTCAACAAAGAAGAGTCATCCACTAAGGTAGTAGAGCTATCAAAATTTGGAGGACAACAAATCGAAGTTGAACCAAGAAATTCCATGCAGGTCAGTGCTGGGACAACAAATACTGGGGCCAAACATCAAAAGGAAGAAACCGAATTCCTTGAGACAACAAAGAGTCTTGATGAGAGTCCAGTCAAGAAGAAATCAGAAAATATTTTCTCCATAGGTGAAGAGCAACCCTCCACTCAAGAAGAATAATTGTCGATAGGTGAAAATGAACTAACCAAGTTTGCAGTAGCATATGCTGGGACAACCCATGTAGATGTTGAAAGTCAAAAGGATGAGGTTGAAAGCCTTGGAGTAGAAAAAGATAATGATGAAAGCTCCAATGAAGTGGAATTTGAAGACCCATTCTCAATGGGTGAGAGAAATCAAACAGCTAAAGAAGAAGAACTAGAGGAGTGAGAACAACTATAGGTTGTGGCTGTCTACCATCAAACTCCCTTCCTAACTATTGACGATGAGGACTCGGTAGTGGAAAGATATAACGAACTCATCTCAAGACTCGCAAGGGATTGGTCTGAGCTAAGACATCAAGTAGATTTGGAGGTGTTGTTGCTCCCGAATGGGTGCAGACTCCATGATTTTCCACATTATGAATTCACATGTGAGCTATGCCAAGAGGCCATCGAACAAGCCAAAGAACAAGTGAGGCAATTGAGTGCACCGCTTCCTGCAATAGCTTCAAGGATTGAACTAGAGGACTAAGAGCCTGAACCAAGTGATAATTGAGTTGAAGTCAGCTATCAAGAGGATGTTGAGACAACGCAAGAAGAACAACATAGTCCTGAGCCTTCAGACGATGAAGCGAAGCACATGAGAACGTTGTCCATTAGGCATCATGGGCCTTTCCCTCTTGTAGAGAATTTATATACAATGGATGATGGGCTTTTTGGAGGACTTTTAGAGGTGGACCTCCTATCATATGTTGATCCTCTTGATAGGCTAGTGTCACTCGTTGATTTATTCCCACTTGGAATTGTGCCACAACGACATAGTGACACTAAGGAAGAGCACAATACAAAATATGGTGGTGATGAAGACATACTACCTGAAATTGAAGCGGTTATGCAATTTGTATTTTTTATTGCATTTGTTTGCAGCAATTCAGATGTTACAAAGGAGATTCCTTGTCATAGAGATATGAGATCTCCAACTGTAACTCTTGAAGGGGACATTTTTTAGCCAATTAGCCTTCTTATTGGTGGAAGTCATAGGCGAGTAGATGAATTGTTAAGGTGGCTTCATGCATTGTCTGAGGCAGAGTCTCAACGTGTTATTCATCAAAACATGCTAGCAAGAATTGAAGAAAAAGTCGTAACATTGTTGCCATTGGAAAAGAGGCTTTCACACTTGAAATATTTCCTAGACCTGAAGTCTTATGATCTTTCTCATTTTGAAAATAGACATCACAAAAATGAGCACCATATATTGATTGAATTGTTTTCTAGAGTAGAAAAAAAGCTACAGATGTGCAAGCTTGAAGCATTAACAAAAGATGAACATCACAATACATGTGTTCCTCAACTTGTTTCCCTTCAAAAGGTATTGCAATATTATAGTTTCATTTTAAATATTAATATTTTCAAAATTTTGGAATTAACATATGAAAGGTAATTCTTTACATAAGAATAAGAGAGTGATAGTTGGGATTTTCTACCATGGCCCTTATACTGGGATAAGGGAGAATTCTATCAACTTACATTGTATTGAATAAATGAGATATTTGGAATCTATGGGGGTTTCATAAAATCATTATTCAGTGCATTTTTTTACAATCATATGATGAAATTGAAACCCAAAATTTAGTCTACCTAAGAGTTGTTATGAATTTTGAAGGTTCCTTTCATTAAATTATTAATTTCCAAATAACACAATATTTTCATTACAACCATACTCTATAATTGGATGTTGGAAAAAAATTATGTGCTATAAAACCTACAACCTACATACTCTTGCATAACCCTCTACACACAACAACCCAATTACTTAGTCAACCCTTAGCTCCATATGGTTAATTTTATGTATCCCCCACATCGCATCTCCACCTCAAACTCTACACCCTTGAGCATTCAACAATAATTTGAGAAGTAAGTCACAACCCACTATGTTTTCCAACCTACAACTATTATGTGCATTTTTTGTTCTAAATATATGAAGATATTCAAATGAAATGTTTACTCAAACTAAGGGTTGTTATAAAATATGAAGGTGAACTTCAATACATTGTTACATTCTATACAACAGAAAGTGCTCAATGAACAAGAATTGAGAAATGATTCACAACCCACTGTGTTTTCCAACCTACAATTATTATGTGCATTTTTTATTTTAAATATATGAAGATATTGAAATGGAATGTTTACTCAAACTAAGGGTTGTTATAAAATATGAAGGTGAACTTCAATTTATATTTTTGTTACAGTTTATAGAATAAAAAGTGCTCATTGAACAAGAATTGATAATTGAGTCACAACCCACCATTTTTTACAATCTACAATTATTTTGTCCATTTTCTATTCCAATCATATGAAGATATTCAAAAGTAATGTTTACTCAAACTAAGGGTTATTATTAAATATGAAGGTTAACTTCAATACATAATCTTGAGTCTATAGAACAAAAAGTGCTCATTGAACAAGAATTGAAAAGTGAGTCACAACCCATTGTGTTTTCCAATCTGCAACTATTTTGTGCATTTTATGTTCCAAACATATGAAGACATTGAAATGGAATGTTTACTCACAATAAGGGTTGTTTTAAAATATGAAGGTGAACTTCAATACATTATTTTTTTATACTCTACAGAACATAAAGAGCTCATTGAACAAGAATTGAGAAGTGAGTCACAACCCACTATGTTTTCTAACCTTCAACTATTTTGTGTATTCTCTATTCCAAACATATGAAGATTTTGAAATGAAATTTTTACTCAAACTAAGAGTTGTTATAAAATATTAAGGTAAAATTCAATACATTGTTACAGTCTACAAAATAGAAAGTTCTTATTGAACAAGAATTGAGAAGTGAGTCACAACCCATTGTGTTTTCCAACATGCAACTATTTTGTCCATTTTCTGTTCCAAACATATGAAGATATTGAAATGCAATGTATAATCAAACTAAGGGTTATAAAATATGAAGGTGAACTTCAATACATTGTTATAGTCTACAAAATAGAAAGTGCTTATTAAACAAGAATTGAGAAGTGAGTCAGAACCCACTGTGTTTTCCAACTTGCAACTATTTTGTCCATTTTTTGTTCCAAACATATGAAGATATTGAAATGAAATGTTTACTCAAACTAAGCATTTTTATAAAATATGAAGGTGAACTTCAATACATTGTTTTTCTATAGTCTATAGAATAGAAAGTGCTCATTGTAGTCAATCGTTTCACTATCATATGGATTATTTGCGTTTGTAAATTTATCAAACATCCAAAGGTAGCATTGAAGACCATAATTGATTAGAATGTATATATGATGAGAGTGATAGTTGCCCACATTTCTACATATACAAAATTTACTGGCATACATGTTTTCATTTATATAATAAATAAAGATTGCATGTGGTTACATTTGTAAGTAAGTTGACATAAATAATAAGACTTGAGGTGGCATTGATTACCATTATTTGATGGCATTTGACATTATTTATAATGAAATTTTACATGGCAAAAAAAAGTGTCATATGAAATCTACAAGAACATAGTCTCATATTTTTTGAATTAAGAGGGGTAAACACTTTTTACCTAGAGCTATGAACCGGTGAGGTCACAAATGGGGGACCTCATACCCAATATAGATTGTCAAAAATTACACCCCAATGGGATTCAAACCTTGATGGAAATATTAAGAATAAAAATTAACAACCACATCATGCCACTATTGGCAGAAGACCGTAGTCTTCAAACATACTAAAATAATGTAATTCCACATCATAATTTTTTAATAATGACATGATCAAAGACCGAATGTAAAATGACTATTCTCAGCCTCTCTCATCCTCTCCTACACTACCTTTTATGTGCAATTGAGGAGACACTTAGATAAAATCTTATAAGCTTATTTGGGTCCTTAGCACTAACGGTGGGGTGATTCTACTTGCACGGATCCTCACTGTACATGTAATAAGGGGGTTCTAGGAAGCCTCTGCTTTGACCATTGCAATTTCAACACCTTCAGCCTATAACAAACCTATCAATATAAATGACTACATTCAAAAATTAACATATGGATATAAGGGAAAGGAAAAATCAGATCTAAGTGCAAAGAAAGAGAATCAATTGGGTGGAGAGATGAAAGTATTATCTAAAAATGCAGACAAATTTTGTAATAAATTTATCCAAAGAAACATCTGCATTGTCTAATCAGAAACTCTAAAAGCTAAGAAAAAGTGACTGCAATGACACATAAAGTATTCAAGATATTGAAAACTCTATTGAAGAAAGGTCACCAATAAGGTCAAGGCCCAATTTTTTCGCTTCCTTGCTAGAAATTAAGATAGGTGATAAAAGTGATGAAACCGACAAACAAGAGGAAATGTCATGGTGAGGGAAGCGAGGAGATAACAGAGGTGTCAACTCATTTTTCTTGACTAACCAATTGGGTTATTATGTCTAGAGGGTTTACAACAGTGTGTGGGTTGCAAGTTTCTTAACACCAAGTGTTTTCCAATTTCATTACATTCTTACTATCTAATTCATAAAAGGTTTTCAAGGAAATCACAAAACATACCAAATTGAGGTAAGAGGTAGGTAACCAATTGAGTTGTTGCTTACATAAAGGGTTTTAAAAAATTATGTGGGTTGTAGATTTTACAAAACCAGTCCTTTGCAACCTAGAATTTAATAGAATAGTATGAATGTCTTGAAAATATTTTATTAATTAGATAATAGGAATGTAATGAAAGGCACCATTTTGCAAACACCCTGTGTTTTCCAACAACCATTAACACTTTATATGATTGTAGGTTGGAAAACACAGTGGAGGGTGAGTGCATCATTTATTAAACCTCCAACCCACACAATGTTGTAAAACCCTGTACGGACATAATTAATCTTCTGAAAAAATGCACCTATGTACATACAAAAAGCATAAAAACATACATAGAAACATACATAACATGATGGAATGGCATAGTGCGGGGCCCACTAAGATGGATGATAAAAGTGATGAAACTGGAAGACGAGAGGAAATGGCATGGTGAGGGAAGTGAGGAGATAATGACAGTGTCAACTCATTTTTTTTGACTAATCAATTGGGTTGTTACGTCTAGAGGGTTTTACAACACTATGTGGGTTGCAGATTTCTTAACACCTAGTGTTTTTCACTTTCATTAAATTCTTACTATCTAATTCAAAAAATGTTCTCAAGACAATCACAAAACATACCAAATTGAGGTGAGGGGTGAGTAACCAATTGGGTTGTTACTTGTAAAGGGTTTTAAAACATTATGTGGGTTGTAGATTTTGTAAAACCAATGCTTTGTAACTTGGAATTTTATAAAACAATATGAATATCCTGAAAATATTTTGTAAATTAGACAGTAGGAATGTAATGAAATTTTGTAAATTAGATAGTAGGAATTTAATGAAAGGCACCATTTTGTAAACATATTCCAATGTTTTCCAACAACCATATACATGCACAATATGATTGTAGGTTGGAAAACATAGTGGGAGGTGAATACATAATTTATGAAACCTCCAAGCCACACAATGTTGTAAAACCCTCTATACACTAAAGGTAAATGAAATCCCTCATTTTTCCTTCCATTTCAAATTTATTGTCTTGGTGGCTTGCAGGAGAAGCTATCTGTGCACCACAAGCGGGAAGGATGACCTTACTAAGACATGTGTTTTAAATTGTAACAATTATTTTTATTTTCTGTCAGCTCTATCCCTCAAGTCTTTCTATCATTGTGTTTTGTCGGGAGAGTGGGATGGGGGATGGGGTGTTATTTTATAATGTCTATACATAGGTGTGTTTTGTCGAGAGATTAGCTTATCCCATTATTTATCACTTATTACTAATTGTTTAATATACTATTATTGGAAAACACTCTGTGTTGTGGGTTTTTTCATTCTGTGAGTTGAAAGCGAAAGGTTGGAGAGTAGGGGTGGAGTTGCAAGTGGGGGAGATAAAAAGACACAACCGAATTGAGGTGAGGGATTTTTAACCAATTGGGTTCATTTTTCTAAAGGGTTTAAAAACATTATATGGGTTCTATATTTATAAAACCTAGTATTTTGCAACCTATAATTTTACAAAATAGTATGTGTAATTTAAATAGTACGAATGTAATGAAAGGCACCTTATAACAAGTCTTACATAGAGTTAAAATTGTATTTCAATTTCTTAATATGATCCAAATATACATGAATAGTATGATTACAGGTTGAAAAACATAATGGGAGGTGACAACATAATTTATGAAACCTCCAACCCACACAATGTTGTAAAAACCTCTACATACTGAATGTAATTCCCCGCCTTGTAACCCTAGAGGAAGTTGCAACAACTACGAAAGCGTACCATTTTTTCTTTCTTTTAAAGTTCAATATTAACATGAAAGATGCACTACACTATCACAAACATCCTCTAAGGCATGCGACTAAGGTTATATTTGAATCCCATAACATAAACATTACTTATTCATAGTATATAATTAATTACTTATGAATTTAAAGTACCTACATTCAAAGTATTAAAATTGCATCACATAGAATAGAAATACATCAAGATCCAAAGATTACATTAATTTTAAAATAGTGTTTACAATACTCATTCCCAAAATGAGGAAGATCATACATAAGTGTTACAAATTACATGAGTCCTCCTCAAACACAACTGAGGAGTAACATAAATAGAAATTCCAACTAAAATAATAAATCAAATGAAAGGAACATATCAACTATTACCCACGAGCTCTCCAATTGGAAGATCTTTCCATCACGAACATAAGAAGATGGGAACCCACTGGAGTAAGCTGCACGTTCCACCCAACCAAGTGGTACCTGAAGGCGCACCCCCTATTCTAGGAGATAGTAACAAGGATTCATAGACAAGACCAACTACCTCTAGACATAGGCTAACACAAGATTGAACTAATCGAATACAATTACAACACTAACACATTGGGTACAATTCTTCCAAAGTTAAATAATTAAGTATGTCAACTGAACCATACACACAAATTGTTGTCATAAGAGAAGCATCCTCTACAAGCCGCATGGGTTACCCTAGAAAACCTTCCTAGGCCCTGACCCCCATCATGAGTCACTCTCCTACTAACAACACGTGGAACAAATCCACAACCCAAGGGTGACTAGAGCACACATACATATATTAATACCCAATCCAAAGATAAAAGACATCACATCCCCATTCGTGGTAACCGGGTAAATAACTGAATATGCCTATATGCACTACCCAAGGGATATCAAAAGGCTTGACAATAACATACAACAACCCCCAAATCCAAAATACCACAACTAGAAGTCTTACCAATGCTTCTAAAAAAATTACATACAAAGGGCAATAAAATAGGAAATAAAACTACTCTTTAGATATCCTAAATCCAGTTTCCCCTTTAGTGATTCACAATAAAGTTATTTCCCAAATAAATTAATTAAATAACATCCCTTTCCAAAAAGAGAAGGAAAAAAAATCTAATCTATTTTTAACTTCAATTCCTCAATTAATTTTAATAAATATCTATTTCTTCTCTTTCCAAAATATCATATAAATCATGCATTTGCATGCACTTATGATAATATTCATTTAAATATATATACCTTAAATATATACATAATTATATATATATATATAAAAATATATTATATATATAATCATGTATATACTAATATATTATTTAAATATATTAAAAATTAAATCCAATTTTCCAAGTATATTATATATATATAAGAATATATACATACATATACATACATATATATAAATATATATTTATATATTTAAATATACATGCATATATACATACCATATGTCCTATCTATAATATTATATATAAATAAAATAACCTTATTGAAAATAAATCAAATCGTAAGTGTTAATGCAACCATTGCTAAAGGTTGCACCGACCTGTAGAAGGTCGACCCACTTGTAAGGGCAAGTCTGTGGAAGTTCTGCCTCCACAACATCATCCCCTTATGGAGGCAGCGGTGGGGGCAGCCCCTCCCAAAACCCCCATTCAATATAAGCTTAAAACTCTAATAAAATTTTCCCTACAAACTTTAAATACAGTCCGTCGTACAAACGAAAACCCAGACTCTCATAAAATATTTTAACATGAGCTTCAATATATATTATATATATGTATATATATTATATATATGTATATATATCCTTTAATATATATATACATATATATATATATATATATATTTATCAAACAAATGCCCCAATAAGGCAAATAATTTTCAAAAATGGCCATCTACAGGAAGATACACAAATTTTACAGGGAAAAGAATTTTCATCACAAGGGTTGTTTTAAATTTTCTTTAGACAAACAAATTTACTAGGAAGCAATCAATTTCTATAGAAAACAAATCCAATAGTAAATTGGAGCAATATCTCTCTACAGATAACTTTTTCCAAAATTTCCTGAGAGGTTTATTTCTATAGAAGAATTTCTATAGAGAGTTAAATTTATTCCCAACAAAGACTTTTTTTTTCTAGATCCATCATGTTTTCTTCTGGGTTCTTCATTGTTTACAACAATCCCAATCTAAAACTTGCAATAACTTCAACAGAAGATTTCATTTCTACAGAGGATTTCATTTCAACAAAAAAATTCACGAAAAGTTTCAAACACAACATTTTCAATTTTAACAAAACTCAAAAGCTTTATAATTTGAACATACAATCTTTTTCTAGACAATAATCTAATCTAAGAAACTTCTCCAAAATGTAATTAACTAGAATAATAGAGGAACCTAAATTCCAATGCTTGAGAGGATGTGAATAGACGTAGAGCCTCTTCCACAAAACCAAGCTTTTTCCAGATCTACCAGAGCTTCCTCTAGAAACAAAAAAAATTCTAGAACACAAAGAACTTTCCCGAGACTGTATTTTTTTCCAAAATTTGAACAACCGAATAAAATAAAAAAACTTAATTTTTAAACAACCTTTCCCCACAAAATATCCTCTCCTCTCTTTCATGAAGAAGCTTCTCATGTCTCATGGTTATAGCCAATAATCTCTTCGTGAAAAAAAAAAATTCCCAACAACCATCATTAATTTTTCAAACACATGTTGAAAACAAAATATCTTTCAAACTCAATTTGCACCAAATCCTCAAGATATTTCTAAAAATTAAAACATTTTTAACAATTTCTAAAATACTTAGCATTCTAATTTAAACTCAATTCAACTAATTTAATTAATTAATAAAAATAAATTTAATCCTAAGATTAAATTATTTTTCCAATTAGATTAAATTATTTAATTAATTAAATTACAAACTTCTAACATAATAAACCGGATTAATTAAATAATCAACTAAAATATTTAAATCATTTATTCACCTTTAACACACTTTGCAACATAAATAATATCAAGGCAAACTTGAGCAACATTATAACAAACAAATCCAACTGAATCGATGACACACTATGACTAAGGTAGTGGCTTGACATGGGAAACCTAGCTACTACCTCTTAATCAACATTACCATTGGGAAATGGACACACTCAAACTTGTGAAACTAGGTGGAGTCGATGTCCTATACTTGCAAACTTGCAAAAAATAATATATCGAACATGCATATATATCATAATAAAACACATTGTAAAGAGAGAGAATGGCGGAATCATAGGGCACTCGCAAGCGAGTGATGCAATTCCATCCCCTTCACCAATACAATGTCACAAAACTGATGAATCTAACATCAATAATCTACTCAAGAGCATATAAAAATATTGATTCAAATAACCACTATGCTAATCCAAAGCATGTCATAATAATAACATCAGAATAAAGTACCACCTCATTATAATATAAAATCCACATTGCTCCAAAGTAGCGATCAAATAATAACAAAATATCATAGTCTATCCAAGTCAAGGTATTATCAGAAAGCATAAGCATAATAGAGTAGAACACTATCTAAACATAAGAGAAAAATAGAGGGGTGTTACATTCTCCCCCCTAGGGTCAGGCTTACTCCTGGAAGCCTGCAACCATGCATAGTACCGCATCCATATGATAACACAAAATCAAATTGTTCCAACCTGAATAACTACATACATCAACATAAAAACAACAGTACCCAATACCATAACAACCAAGCCAAGTACACTACCAATCCAAAAAACCAACCTGGTGAAGTAACCACCAACAAAGTCTTAACATAACCTATCATAACAAGTGTCAATGTAGAGAAAACAACACTGAAGGCACTTCCTCAGCCTCCTGGACCACATGATTTCCATGAGCTCTCGTATCAACTGCCAGCCCACTACCAATAATCTCCACATCTATGCCTTGATGCTCTGTCCAACGATGATCAACCATTGCACTCATCCCATGGGTCCTTCTTGTGTCATTCCTTGCTAGCTCCATAGCCACTGGCCTCTGACTGAATTCAGGTGTGTTCCTCTGAGGACATTGTCTAGCTATGTGGCCCTATCGGCCGCAAGTGAAAAATCTTGTGCCTCTACCTGTTGCATCCTATGTGCTCTGAGCTGACTAGCTAGGACGATGGAGTTGGGCTCGTAACCAACTCTGAATTCTCCTAGGAAAAATATGATCACCTCAGAACCCGAAGCCTATTAGGGATGCCCTACCAAAAAGAACACCAATCATCCAATTCTCAAACTCCAAACCTCCATAAGAATGATTCATGAGCGGAGGATGTTTCCTCAAAAGGCCCATCATAAGTCCTGCTAAAACTAAAAAAATTCTCCTCCTAGGGAACCTTTCTCTTTCTCTAAACACTTGTCAACCACCCTCCTATCTAGGGCCAAGCCGAGTAATAATATCCTCAAGTAAAGAATGTAACTGAGGACCCAGGTGCTTCTCACGATCATTTTCGTGGGGACTCAAAAAAGAATTTTTTAGATGATTGACTCCACGACCACCTCTCCTAGGCATCCTACACACACCACCCAAGAAAAGAATCACAACCAATAAGGTGAGGGTAACATAAAGTAAATTATAGAAACTCATAATTCAAGCACCATACTCATGATTTAAAATACATTCTACACATACACACCAATGCACATCATCGGAAATCACATCACAAGGCCACACATGGGTGCATCTAGACATCATAAAGTAGCATACTAATCCATGATACAAAATCCATGAACCAAGAGCCAAAATCCATCTCACATAATCCATAAATCACATCAGTGGCTTGATGGTGTTAGGCCACACACATTGTGAGACCATCCAAAGAAGACCACAATGACCTATCTCTTATTGTATAAGGTGATTAGCCTCCAAGAGATAGTCATCACACATAGGTGGGTAGTGGGTCCTAGCTGAGTAACAACCTCACATACCCCCATCCTCAATGTTCCCTACATTTTCTTCCTTGTATGCACTCACCAAGCCCGCCTCGTACATCCTTGGAGAGGATTCACAATACAACACATTCCTGACATTGAAAACAATAAAGATAAACTAGTTTAGCCAGTAAGGTCATAAAGAAGAGAAAATTAAAATTCAATTTCAACAATAAGGAAATAAATGTGCACAATTTCAACACTAAATCAAATATAACCATGAGGGTCATAAGAAAATAAGATCACAAGGAATGGCTAAACCATCACAATCAAGTATAACAAGGTTTCAGCCTTCACAATCAACAAAAAATTATCAATAACCATAAAGAAAGTCCACAATCTTAAAAATTGTGTTGTACAACACTGTGTGACTAGATACTAGCCATAAAATGAGGAATGAGGGAACAATGTTTGGCTATAATAATAGCCTTCATGTGGTGCAGAGTGAACACACCATCCACATGACCCAGAGTATAATCCACGAATATCACATCGTCACTCGACATGGTCATACACCGGCCAAGGAAGGCACGCACTGGTTGTATGCCACTTGACAGTGTGTCTGTGGATCTGCGAAAGTAGGCATGCACAGAAAAAACCCCGTATAGCGATACATCATGGGGAAGGCACACACAGTTACTCGTCATAGCCAGTGGTATACATGGGTAGAACCTACTCATATGCTATCTGACCAAACATTGTTGAAGCAACCATGAGTATCCCTCTATAAGTGTGTGAGGCCCCATAACACTCATCACACAAGTAGACTATCATGACATAATCTCTTAATGTGCCTTCACATGTCTATGCACGTGTTATCATGTAACACGACATCATCACCAACACTATGTCGAAACATTAGTGGGGTGTGGAATCGTATCTATTGCATCATGTCAAAACACATGAAGATACAATATATCACAACATCATCACCAACACTATGTCGGAACATCAGTGAGGTGTGGTATTGTATCTATTGCATCATGTTGGAACACGTGCAGATACAATATTTATATAATACAAAAATGATAATATCAATATGGTGCTACCCGAGCTTCACCTCTCATACGAATGAGGTTTACTCAATAATTCTAGATCAATGTCTCTACAAATGACCGTACATAAACTAACAAACCAATGTTGTTGTACTAAAAGTTGTGGGGATTGTGCTAACACATATGGATCAAGTATCCTAATCCATCATAAGGGAAATTAGTGGGTACATTTCCTTGGAATTGGTTGAGCTGAGACTGCTCTGCACCGCAATATGTGTACGCTGCACTCTCCACCCAAGGAACTTTATGGCTGCTACTATCTCTTCATGGATTGAGGGGCTAGAGAGCCAAAGGAAAAGAATCTATAAAACTAACTTTTGGTTACTCTTATATGTATAAGTTTCAACCACATGTGGGTTGGCCCTCAATCAGGTAACAAACATGAAAACACACATAATGGTATGGGTAATTCCCACACCAAAATACAACTTTTTCCTCATGGATGGGTACCCAGTATCACCATCCCATGGACACACAAAGCAAGTATGGGGTATTAAAAAAACTCAACCAATGCACTGTTACTAGTTCCTCACATTTACAGGGGGGGTACTTTTTACATACATAATTCCATAAGAACATCTAATTCCATAACCCATGGGATACATAGCATTACTTTTCATCCATAACCTTTTATTAGTTTTCTTTCACTCTACTCTTTTCCACAAAGCACATGATGCCAAATTTTAATGCCATAAATATTGTAATCACTTAACAACTCCACAAATAGATTCACAAGGACAACATAGTGGACTCAAATGTACCTATAGTACCCAGTGTATGAACCTGGGGCTTTGATACCATGTGTAATACCCGACCTCATAACCCTAGAGGAAGTTGCAACAACTACGAAAGCGTACCATTTTTTTCTTTTAAAGTGCAATATTAACATGAAAGATGCACTACACTATCACAAAAATCCTCTAAGGCACACAACTAAGGTTACATCTGAATCCCATAACATAAACATTACTCATTCATAGAATATAATTAATTACTTATGAATTTAAAGTACCTACATTCAAAGTATTAAAATTGCATCACATAGAATAGAAATACATCAAGATCCAAAGATTACATTAATTTTCAAATAGTGTTTATAATACTCATTCCTAGAATGAGGAAGATCATACATAACTGTTACAAATTACATGAGTCCTCCTCAAACACAACTAAGGAGTAATATAAATACAAATTCCAATTGAAACAATACATCAAATGAAAGGAACATATCAACTGTTACCCATGAGCTCTACAATTGGAAGATCTCGCCATCATGAACATAAGAAGATGTGAACCCAATGGAGTAAGGTGCACATTCCACCCAACCTAGTGGTACCCGAAAGCCCACCACCCATGCTAGGAGATAGTAACAAGGATTCATAGACAAGACCAACTACCTCTAGACACAACACAAGACTGAACTAATTGAATACAATTACAACACTAACACATTGGGTACAATACTTCCAGAGTTAAATAATTAAGTATGTCAACTGAACCATACACACAAACCACTGTCATAGGAGAAGCATCCTCTCAAAGATGCATGGGTTACCCTGGCAGACCTTCCTAGGCCCCGACCCCCATCATTAGTCACTCTCCTACTAACAACAGGTGGAACAAATCCAAAACCTAAGGGTGACTAGAGCACACATATGAATATTAATACCCAATCCAAAGATAAAAAACATTACAGCCCCATTCATGGTAATCGGGTAAATAACTGAATACGTCTATACGCACTACCCAAGGGATATGAAAAGGCTTGACAATAAAATACAACCCCCAAATGCAAAATACCACAACTAGAATTCTTACCAATGCCTCTAAACAAATTCCCCAAAATGAGAACAAAAGAAATTACATACAAAGGGCAATAAAGAAGAAAATAAAACTACTCTTTTGATATGCTAAATCCAATTTCCCCTTCAGTGATTCACAGTAAATTTATTGCCCAAATAAATAAATTAAATAACATCCCTTTACAAATAGAGAAGGAAAAAAATATAATCTATCTGTAACTTCAATTCCTCAATTAATTTTAATAAAATATCTATTTTTTCTCTTTCGAAAATATCATATAAATCGTGCATTTGCATGCACTTATTATAATATTCATTTAAATATATATACCTTAAATATATACATAATTATACATATTATATATATATAAGAATATATACATACATATACATACATATATATATATATATAAATATATATTTATATGTTTAAATATACATGCATATATACATACCATATATCCTTTATATAATATTATATATAAATAAAAAAACTTATTGAAAATAAATCAAATTGCAAGAAAATATCTAGCAATGGACACAAGTGTTAATGCAACCATTGTTAATGGTTGCACCGGCCTATAGAAGGTCACCCCCCCTAAGGTAAGAGTGGGTCTTTGGAGGCACTGCCTCCATAGCGCCGTCCCCTTATGGGGGCGGCGGTGGGTGGGGCCCCTCCCCAAACCCCCATTCAATATAAGATTAAAACTCTCATAAAAAAATTCCCTGCAAAATTTAAACATAGTTTGTTGTACAAACGAAAACCAAGACTCTCATAAAATATTTTAACACGAACTTCAGTATATATATATTATATATATCCTTTAATATATATACATTTATATATATACAAATTTATCAAATGAATGCCCTAGTAGGGAAAATAAATTTAAAAAATGGCCTTCTACAGGAAGATACACAAATTTTACAGAGAAAAGAAATTTCATCAGAGGGGTTTTTCTAAATTTTCTCTAGACAAACAAATTTACTAGGAAGCAATCAATTTCTATAGAAAACAAATCCAATAGTAAATTGGAGCAATATCTCTCTACAGATAACTTTTTCCCAAATTTCCCGAGAGGTTTATTTCTATAGAAGAATTTCTACAGAGAGTTAAATTTATTCCCAACTGTTGGTGTTTTTTCACACATAGGATTTGCAATTCTCCAAGAGGTAGCCAACCTCCATTATAAAGAACCACAAAGGCTAGTGGCCAACTAACGAGATCCAATCAAAGAATGAAATCTCCTACACTTTTGGCTCTATGAAACCAAGGTGGGTAAACCTAAATGTGTTCATAAGAATGTTCTATGACTAGTAAGAACACTTCTTTCTACATATTCCAATCCCTACACACGCAATGAGATAGTGATTACTTTTTGTATTTGCAGACCAAAGAATAATAACAAGAATCTTAGAGCAATGGGATTCAAGACTTCAATGTAATATTTGCCTCTCGTAGAGAGATAGGGTTTAATATTTTGTTGTGTTCAGCTCTTAGACCACCATGTTTAGAATTACAATCCCGTAGTAATCTTGAAGAAAATAACCAGTGCCTCATCAATTGGGAAGGAGTCATACAAAGTGTAATCCAGATATTATGGACATATCACCATAATGCTTTACATCATGTGAATTTTAATTTTTAAAACAACACTCCTTAGCAATCCTGAATGTATAATCATAAATTTGTAACTCATTTTCAAGTAATTTCATTAACTCATAGAGCTAAAGCAAGGAAATGAAGAACACATTCAAATATACCATTGAAAGTGAATGAAAATATCATTAATAGGTTCATTCACAACTTATGAAACGTAATTAGGAGAGTAATTGTTGCAAAATGATTATCCTTTATTGCTTTACTATTTGTAATTACATTAGCATAGCTTTCTTGCTTCATAGAAAACCTAACCAAAAAAAACATTAACTAAAACCTCCAAGAAAACTATAGTAAATGAACTGAATGTATATATTCAGAACTTCATGGATCCAAATTTTAACCCCTAACAATGAGCCGTGAAATCTCCTTTATAGGACAGGAGAGCAACAAAGCATTAGGCTACATTTTTAATTTAAAAACTGAATTTCATTTAGAATGAAATTCGAATTCACATTCCTCATCATTGGAGAGTAGCGTGCATGATCTGAGGAATCAAAAAATGGTTACACAGTAGCTAGTCAGAGAGAAAAAACAAATGCCAAGCACGTGCACATCCATATCATCAAAAACCAACCACTGGAAAAGCAACACACACCAGCCAACATGAAGTTGACCCACGACCCCGGTACAGGTGACCGCTTCGATTTATTGCCTTAGTAAGAAGAAAAAACACCTTCTTCCCTCCAACCACATCAACACAACACCTAACAACCTGGCACAGTGCTACTATAGTTATTGGTTTGACTGCAAGGACCTCATCATTTACAGCCATGAGCTTGGTCAAGGCCGCCAGGTAATATCGGTAATCCGAGTCTATTTCAGACCCGTTGCCATCAAAATCTGACGAAATCAGAACAGGGGATGCACAATGCTCAGGCCTTTTGCCAACACTTTGAGTAGAAACTTCGGGTGTTCTGGGAGCAGGTTACTCCTTCTCAAGTAGTGACCTCCTAGCCTTTACTCTGGCACTCTTGCACCCTACAGATTTGTCCATTGAAGAAAAGTAGCTTACAGAATACAGGAGAAAAACCACCACCTACAAATAAAACAACGCAAAAATTCAATGATAACACTGGGTAACTTAACAGGAATTTATAGAGTGAATTGGTGCAAGGGATATTAATTGCTTGAATGCAATACAATAATTTGAGTGATTAGTGGCTAAAGTGACCACCATAAGAGTATTCCAGGCTTATGAAGAAATGGTGTACATCCCATCATTGTTTTTATCAGGAGGGCATCGTTCGCACGCTAGATAAAATCAAGAGAAGATCATTTGGAATAACCCATGCCATTAATGAAACAAGTAACAAAGTGCAAAAATTTGCCACACAGATGAACAACACCCCTCTTTGAATTCGAACCACTGATGCGAAACAGATCTAGCAAATCAGATGACTCAGATAGAGTCAATGAGTGTTGATAATCCACATCAGCACCTCAGAAAAACCACAGCCAATCATAACTCATGAAAACATGAGGTCGTAATCGGATAGTAGGTCCCACCTAGCCCTTTTACTTCAAGAACCAAGCCACATGTCACCCTTTCGTAGACCTCGTAGTAATTTAGGAATATTTACTCTGATCGTGCACGGTTTGTGAGGGACAATTATTATTAACCCCGTCATTAAATCTCTTCCTTGGTGAAAAGACGGCCACTTGTCACTACTGGCGATTCGGGAAAAGACCCTGCTCCTCTGTACATGCCAGATGGTGGCATCTCATAGACCTTGAACTACTTTAGTGACATCAGCAAGAAAACCTATGAGGCTTGTGAGAAACAGTGCAGATCAAAACCCGTGATTGAACGGCTAGCCAAACTGCATATAGGACATGTAGAATATTCAGGTGGGACCAGCCAGTACAACCTTCGGTGGTATAAATGTTTAAGCCTAGGTGGAGAAAAGAGACTAATAGGCTGGGTGAAAGGGGCCAATAAGAGCAAGAAGGAAAGGCTCACCCAGATCACTTAAGTCACCGTTGAAATATAACGTAAGCGTTTCAAAAGTTGACAATTTATATTACCATGGGTAATATAAAACCTTGAAACCCTAGCCTCCTCCCTTTGAATTAAAACTCCCATCACCAACAAAGACTTTTTTTTTCCAGATCCCTAATGTTTTCTTCTAGGTTCTTCATTATTTATAACAATCCCAATCTAAAACTTGCAATAGCTTCAAAAAAAGATTTCATTTCTATAGAGGATTTCATTTCAACATAAAATTTCATGAAAAGTTTCAAACACGACATTTTGAATTTTAACAAAACTCAAAAGATTTATAATTTGGACAGGCAATCTTTTTCCAGACAGTAATCTTATCTAAGAAACTTTTCCAAAATGTAATTAACTATAATAATAGAGGAATCTAAATTCCAACGCTTGAGAGGATTTGAATAGACATGGAGCCTCTTCCACATAACCAAGCTTTTTCCAAATCTACCAGAGCTTCCTCCAGAAACAAAAAAAATCCTTAGCAATCCTGAATGTATAATCATAAATCTGTAACTCATTTTCAAGCAATTTCATTAACTCATAGAGCTAAAGTAGGGAAATGAAGAACACATTCAAATATACCATTGAAAGTGAATGAAAATATCATTAATAGGTTCATTCACAACTTATGACACATAATTAGGAGAGCAATTGTTCCAAAATGATTATCCTTTAATGCTTTACTATTTGTAATTACATTAGCATAGCTTGCTTGCTTCATAGAAAACCTAACCAGAAAAAACATAAACTAAAACCTCTAAGAAAACTATAGTAAATGAACTGACTGTACATATTCAGAACTTCATGGATTGAAAATCTGACCCCTAACAATGAGTAATGAAATCTCCTTTATAGTACAGGAGAGCAACAAAGCATTAGGCTACATTGTTAATTTAAAAATTGAATTTCATTTAGAATGAAATTCAAATTCACATTCCTCATCGTTGGAGAGGAACGTGCATGATCCGAGGAATCAAAAAATGGTTACACAGTAACAAGTCAGAGAGAAAAACAAAAAAAATGCCAAACACACGCACATCCATAACATAAAAAACTGACCACTAGGAAAGAAATACACACCAACCAATATTAAGTCAACCCACGGCCTCGGTACAAGCAATCGCTCCGAGTTCTCACCTCAATAAGAAGTGGAAACACCTTATTCACTCTAGCCACATCAGCACAACACCCAACAACCTGGCATGGTGCTACTGCAATTATTGGTTCAACTGCAAGGAACTCATCATTTACACCCATGAGCTTGGTCAAGGCCGCTAGGTAGCATCGGTAATCTGAGTATGTTTCAGACCCATTGCCATCAGAATCTGATGAAATCAGAACAGGGGATGCACAATGCTTAGGCATTTTGCCAACACTTTGAGGAGCAACTTCGAGTGTTTTGGGAGCAGGTTGCTCCTTCTCAAGCAGTGACCTCCTGGACTTTACTTTGGCACTCCTACACCCTACAAATTTTTCCATTGAAGAAAAATAGCTTGCAGAATACAGGAGAAAAACCACCACCTGCAAAAAAACAACTCAAAAATGCAATGATAACACTGGGTAACTTAACAAGCATTTATAGAGTGAATTGGTGTGAGGATATTAATTGCTTGAATGCAATACAAGCATTTGATCGATTAGTGGCTGACGTAGCCATCATAAGAGTATTCTAGGCTTATGAAGAAACAACGTACAACCCATCATTGTTTCTATTAGGAGGGCATCATTCACACGCTAGAGAAAATCAAGAGAAGATCCTCTGGAATAACCCACACCATTAATGAAACAAGTAATAGAGCACAAAAAATTTCCACACAGATGAACAACATCCCGCTTTGAATTTGAACCACTGATGTGGAATAGATCTGGCAAATCGGACGACTCAGATCGAGTTAATGAGTGTTGACAATCCACATCAGCGCCTCGAAAATCCCACAACCAATCACAACCTATGAAAATAGGAGGTTGTAACCAGACAATAAGTCCCACCTAGCCCTGTTGCTTCAAGAACCAAGCCACATGTCGCCCTTTCGTAGACCTCACAATACTTTAGGAATATTTACTCTGATTGTGCGAGGTCTGCGAGGGACATTTATTATTAACCCCATCATTAAATCCCTTCGTTGGTGAAAATACAACCACTTGTCACTGCTGACACCTCCAAAAAAGACCTCTCTCCTCCGTACATGCCAGATGGGGGCATCTCGCAGACCTCACACTACTTTTGTGACATCAGCAGGAAAACCTATGAGGCTTGCGAGAAACGGTCCAGATCAAAACTCGTGATCGAACGGCTAGCCAGACTGCATATAGGACATGTGGAATATTCAGGTGGGACTGGCTAGTACAACCTTTGATGGTATAAATGTTTAAGCCTAGGTGGAAAAAAGAGACCGATAGGCTGGGTGAAAGGGGCCGATAAGAGAAAGAAGGAAAGGCTCACCCGGATCACTTAAGTAACCGGTTACCTTCGGTAGCAAGTCACCATTGAAATATAACGTAAGGGTTTCAAAAGTTGACAATTTATATTACCATGGGTAATATAAAACCTTGAAACCCTAGTCTCCTCCCTTTGAATTAAAAGTCCTATCAGTGGCTCCGACTTGGGATGTATGCCCTTGCAGGAATAGCAAGAATCTAGAATCTTTGGTTTCACAGACCAGATTACTGAATTACACAAGTGCCTTGACAGATATTTCACCATGCTTTGTCAATTGGACTTGTGCATACTGACATGGTGACCCCAGGCCGCCAAATAAGAGAAATCAAAATTTACCCCTATCAAAAACAAAGTTCTTAGGTACCTAGAGTAAACCAAGTCTATGATCTTTACTTCTTGATGCTTCAAAATTAATGGGATAATTAATATGCCTGGAAGGATCATAATGTTTCCTTATACTCCCCTACACCAATTTAGTCAATGCCCTGTACCCAAACTTCAAAAGAAACATATGACCATGATAATATTTCACCTTACTCTGCCCCTTGTCATATTTCACATAATGTTGGCTTAATTGAGCTAAGAAGTAGAAACATTCATAACTTATCTGGTCTGCAACATCATACATTCTGGCATCATCATTAGTTTGTACATCGAATTGAAAATTCTCATATGAAATAGTGTGAATGTTATCCATACTTCCATTGCTCAACAAAGATGATACATAACTCAAGGAATCCCCTCCCTGGAATTTCCCACATAAACCTGGTTGCCAACACTTGAACTCTGTCGATTTGGAATGCATCTTGGCATTTCAAAAGTCAGAAATACTAGCAACATCATTCCCCAAGGAATGTGTAAAGACATTCATCCCAAGCCTTTCAATATACATCTTCCCCTGTACTTCTTCATTTATTCTCAAAGACAGAGTCAAATACATCAATTTCAACCTAGTCAAAAAATAAAGAGCATATGCACTGGTCTCCTTATACTCAACACCACCTGTTGTATGTGTTAATTTATAAGTGAAAATTTTGGCACAAGCTGAAAAATTTTCACTAGCAATATCAATGTCAGAAGGTAACAACACATCCATCTCAGCTTCATATAAGCAGTCAGGAAAATTCATAGTATCTATATATTCATCAATATATTGGTTGCCTCCAGTACTATTCTTTTGATCACACACTTCATTATCCTCAAATTCCTCAACATTTATAGAATAAGCTTGTTCCATTTCCAGTATACCTGGAGTATACTCTAAACATTTATCATTTGAAATTTTTTCCTTCATTTGGAAACAAGTAAGAACATGAGGCTCTACATTTCCATACAACTCTGGTAAAAATAAAAACTTAGTTCCATCCTCAGTACTGCAATCACTACATTTGAAAGCATAATCACTAGCCTGTAACAAAATCTCGGTGACATGAGCTTTACAATTAGGATTAGGAAACACAATGGGTGTCTCACACAATCCTTCCTCATGTTGCCCCTCAAATTCCTCTTTGGTTATCCAATTATCTTCAAAAGAGCAAGCATGATCTTCATTGTGTAGATACCTTCTTAGCTGATTTTTCAATCTCTATCCACTTAATGACTTGGGCCAAATTAGCAGGCTTCAATTCTTCTAGTAAGGCACTTAGCCCTGGCTCATAAATTTCACAAAATAAATTAATGCATTCATAGTAATTAGGTCTATGACTTCTAGGAATTTGTATTAAAGCACCTAAAAATCTCAAGAAGAACTCATATGGTGATTCTTTCTCTTGCCTCTTCATATCATACAATTCTAGTACAAGAGAATTTTGCTCATCATCACTCAAATTGGACTGGCTTTCAACTTGGATCTCATTATCATCATACTACAATGGTGAATATATAATAGTTTTAAAAACACCCTTATCATAATCAGTGCATTGAGTAGCCAACTTTGACATTTTACTAGTACTAGCTAGGTTAGGGTGATCAATACTTGCAACCAGATACCCCTTCATCATTGAGTATTTCATATTGTTTTCAATTTCCATAGCCATTTGATATGCTTGGTGCATGTTTGTAGGTTCTTTATCTCTTAGCAGGTAACCCATCCTTTTGTCAAAAGCACCAAGATATACAATTAAGCATTCAGCCTCACTCGGTCTTATTTCTTTAGGGATTTCTCTTAAGGCTCTTGAAAACCTGAGATTAAAATGTGGGATTAGCTCCTCTTCTTTTATGTGAATTTCCATAAAACCTTTTCTTAATATGTTGGGATTGACTCATTCACCAAATTGCTCCATAAAAACTATCACCAACTGATTCCTTGAGATAACATAATAGGCAGGTAAATAGGAAAACCAATCCCTGGCATCACCCTTCAAGGATTGCGCAAAAAGTTTCATGACAACATCCTCATGACTGATTTCATAATCCCCCATTACATCTACAAAATGTTGTAAATGCTTAGAGGCTGATTTTGCACTTTTCCCTATATATTTAGGCAAATACTTCCTAATTTTCTTAGGAATTGGATTAGGGTAACCATTGACATCACTAAAAATAAAAGGCATATACCTTTGAGTTACAAAACACCCTTCAGGGTTTAATGCAACTTATTCTCTTTGCATTTTTATGTCTACCTTCACATATGGGAAATCACTTATACCCATTTAAAATTTTATCAACAGTACATATTTATCAAACATATCATTTACCATCGCAACCATGATTCCATTAGTGACTAAAAATAGTATTCCTTGCTTTTAGAGATATGATGCAACATAAACATTGTTTCATAAGTCCTTTTCCATATTAAATCATTAGAGGTACGATAAAACTAATCATTGTTCCTTTCTTGATGCTAGACATCTAGTTTGGAACTATTTTCATCCTTAATTACAAACATCCATCAAAATTAGAAATAGTGAACTGTTTAGTTTTGATGAAATACATGGTAAATTTTTGGCAGCATGTATTAATCTCTTCTCCTTGACTATAAATATCATAGATCTGGGACTGCTCCTTCATTCATCAACTGGTTCTTTAGACAGAGTCTCCACCTCTTCAATAGAGGACTGTATTAAAAGAAATATGAAATTATTTTTCAAAGCTTGTTAGATTCTGAGTTTTTACCCACAACAAAGTCACACCATGCCACTACCAATCTCTTTCAAAACCACAATCCATTACCATCCAAATTTTACATTCAACTTCACTTGAACAAAAGATTCTGGATAGCCTCCTTCAACCCCTATGGTTTCTCCTCCTCTCTTTTTTTTTTAAATTTCTTAGAATTTCTCCCAAATAAAACCACCATTCAACTAATAACTCTAGAACTCCCGAATCCTTTGCCAACAGGATACCATAGATCATAGGATTGTTAGGTTCATTTCAACAGCCTCTTCCTTCTAGGGTTAAAAACATTCACTATGTAAATTCAGAACAACAAATCTTTTGATATGCCTCTATAACCATCTGCAACTGGTGATTCAGAACTTCCCCAGTGGAGTCGCCATTCTGTTGGTGTTTTTTCTCACATAGGATTTGCAATTCTCTAAGAGGTAGCAAACCTCCATTATAAATAAACACAAAGGCTAGTGGCCAACTAATGAGATCCAGTAAAAGACTGACATCTCCTAAACTTTTGGCTTTGTGAAACCAAGGTGGGTAAACCTAAATGTGTTCATAAGAATGTTCTATGACTGATAAGAACACTTCTTCCTACAAATTAGAATCCCTACACATGCAATGAGATAGTGATTACTTTTGGTATTGGTAGACCAAAGAATAATAACAGGAATCTTAGAGCAATGAGATTGAAGACTTCAATGTAATATTTGCCTCTCATAGAGAGATATGGTTTAACATTTTATTGTGTTCATCTCTTAGACCACCATGTTTAGAATTACAGTCCCATAGTAATCTTGAAGAAAATAACCAGTGCCTCATCCATTGGGCAGGAGTCATACAAAGCGTAATCCACATATTATGGACATATCACCATAATGCTTTACATCATGTGAATTTTAATTTTTAAAACAACACTCCTTAGCAATCCTGAATGTATAATCATAAATCTATAACTCATTTTCAAGTAATTTCATTAACTCATAGAGCTAAAGCAAGGAAATGAAGAACACATTCAAATATACCATTGAAAGTGAATGAAAATATCATTAATAGGTTCATTCACAACTTATGACACATAATTAGGAGAGAAATTATTCCAAAATGATTATCCTTTATTTCTTTACTATCTGTAATTACATTAGCATAGCTTGCTTGCTTCATAGAAAACCTGACCAGAAAAAACATTAAATAAAACCTCTAAGAAAACTATAGTAAATGAACTGACTATACATATTCAGAACTTCATGGATCGAAAATCTGACCCCTAACAATGAGTCGTGAAATCTCCTTTATAGTATAGGAGAGCAACAAAGCATTAGGCTACATTGTTAATTTAAAAATTGAATTTCATTTAGAATGAAATTTGAATTCACATTCCTCATCATTGGAGAGCAACGTGCATGATCCGAGGAATCAAAAAATGGTTACACAGTAACCAATCAGAGATAAAAACAAAAAAAATGCGAGGCACACGCACGTCCATATCATCAAAAACCAGCCACCGGGAAAGCAACACACACCAACCAATATTAAGTCGACCCATAGCCTCGGTACAGGTGATCGCTCTGAGTTCTCACCTCAGTAAGAAGTAGAAACACCTTATTCCCTCTAGCCACATCAGCACAACACCCAACAACCTAGCACGGTGCTACTGCAATTATTGGTTCAACTGCAAGGAACTCATCGTTTACACCCATGAGCTTGGTCAAGGCCACCAGGTAACATCGGTAATCTGAGTATGTTTCAGACCCATTGCCATCAGAATCTGATGAAATTAGAATAGGGGATGTGCAACACTCAGGCCTTTTGCCAACACTTTGAGTAGCAACTTCGGTTGTTCTTGGAGCAGGTTGCTCCTTCTTAAGCAGTGACCTCCTAGCCTTTACTCTGGCACTTCTGTGCCCTACATATTTTTCCATTGAAGAAAAATAGCTTGCATAATACATTAGAAAAACTACCACCTGCAAACAAAACAACTAAAAAATGCAATGATAACACTGGGTAATTAACAAGCATTTATAGAGTGAATTGGTGCGAGGGATATTAATTGCTTGAATGCAATACAAGCATTTGATCGATTAGTGGCTGGCGATAAGAGTATTCTAGGCTTATGAAGAAACAATGTACAACCCATCATTGTTTCTATCAGGAGGCCATCGTTCACACGCTAGAGAAAATCAAGAGAAGATCCTCCGGAATAACCCACACCATTAATGAAACAAGTAACATAGCACAAAAATTTTCCACATAGATGAACAACACCCCTCTTTGAATTTGAACCATTGATGTGGAATAGATCTGGCAAATCGGATGACTCAGATCGAGTTAATGAGTGTTGAAAATCCATATCAGTGCCTCAGAAAGCCCACAACCAATCACAACCCATGAAAATAGGAGGTTGTAATCAGACAATAAGTCCCACCTAGCCTTGTTGCTTCAAGAACCAGGCCACATGTCACCCTTTCGTAGACCTTGTAGTACTTTAGGAATATTTACTCTGATTGTGTGAGGTCTGCGAGGGACATTTATTATTAACCCCATCATTAAATCCCTTCATTGGTGAAAATACAACCACTTGTCACTGCTGACACCTCCGGAAAAGACCTCGCTCCTCCGTACATGCCAGATGGGGGCATCTCGCAAACCTCACACTACATTAGTGACATCAGCAGGAAAACCTGCGAGGCTTGCGAGAAACGGTCCAGATCAAAACCCGTGATCGGACGGCTAGCCAAACTGCATATAAGACATGTAGAATATTCAGGTGGGACCGGCCAGTACAACCTTCAGCGGTATAAATGTTTAAGCGTAGGTGGCCAAAAGAGACCGACAAGCTGGGTGAAAGGGGCTGGTAAGAGCAAGAAGGAAAGGCTCACCCGAATCACTTAAGTAACCGGTTACCTTCAGTAGTAAGTCACCTTTGAAATATAACGTAAGGGTTTCAAAAGATGACAATTTATTTTACCATGGGTAATATAAAACCTTGAAACCCTAGCCTCCTCCCTTTGAATTAAAAGTCCCATCACCAACAAAGACTTTTTTTTTCTGATCCCTAATGTTTTCTTCTGGGTTCTTCATTGTTTACAAAAATCCCAATCTAAAACTTGCAATAGCTTCAACAAAAGATTTCATTTCAACAGAAAATTTCATGAAAAGTTTCAAACACAACATTTTGAATTTTAACAAAACTTAAAAGCTTTATACTTTGGACAGGCAATCTTTTTCTAGACAATAATCTTATCTAAGAAAATTTTCCAAAATGTAATTAACTAGAATAATAGAGGAACCTGAATTCCAACGCTTGAGAGGATTTGAATAGACGTGGAGCATCTTCCACAGAACCAAGATTTTTCTAGATCTACTAGAGCTTCCTCCAGAAACAAAAAAAATTCCAGAACACAAAGAACTTTCCCGAGACTATTTTTTTCAAAATTTGAACAACTGAATACAATAACAAAAATTAAGTTTTAAACAACCTTTCCCCACAAAATATCCTCTCCTCTCTTTCGTGAAGAAGCTTCTCATGTCTCATGGTTACAGCCAATAATCTCTCCATCAAAACATTTTTTTCCCAACAACCATCATTAATTTTTCAAACACATGTTCAAAACAAAATATCTTTCAAAATCAATTTGCACCGAATCCTCAAGATATTTCTAAAAATTAATTTTTTTTAATAATTTCTAAAATACCTAGCATTTCTAATTTAAACTTAATTCAACAATATTAATTAATTAATAAAATAAATTTAATCCTAAGATTAAATTATTTTACCAATTAGATTAAATTAATTAATTAATTAAATTACAAACTTCTAACATAATAAACTAGATTAATTAAATAATCAACTAAAATATTTAAATCATTTATTTACCTTTAACACACTTTGCAACATAAATAATATCAAGGAAAAACTGAGCAACATTATAACGAACAAATCCAACTGAACTGACGACACACTATGACTAGGGTAGTGGCTTGACACGGAAAACCTAGCTACTACCTCGCAATCAACATTATCGTTGGGCAATGGACACACTCAAACCTGTGAAACCAAGTGGAGTCGATGTCTTGTACTGCAAACTTGCAACAAAGCATATATCGAACATGCATATATATCATAATAAAACACACAGTGAAGAAAGAGAATCATGGAATCGCAGGGCACTCACAAGAAAGTGATGCAATTTTGTCCCCTTCACCAATACAATGTCACAAAACTGATGAATCTAACATCAATAATCTACTCAAGAGCATATAAAAATATTAATTCAAATAACCACTATGCTAATCCAAAGCATGTCATAATAATAACGTCAGAATAAATTACCACCTCATCATAATATAAAATCCACATCACTCCAAAGTAGTGATGAAATAATAACAAAGTATCATAGTCTATCCAAGTCAAGGTACTGTCAGAAAGCATAAGCATAACATAGTAGAACATTGTCTAAAGATAGGAGCAAAACGAAGGGGTGTTACACTAAAGCTAAATACCTTATTGGGTGTTTATAAAATGATGCCTTTCATTACATTCCCATGGTCTAAATAACAAGATATTTTCAAGTCATTCATACTATTTTGTAAAATTCTAGGATGCAAAACATTAGGTTCTACAAAACCTACAACCCACT
Organism: Sequoiadendron giganteum; assembly: GCA_007115665.2. NCBI lineage: Eukaryota > Viridiplantae > Streptophyta > Pinopsida > Cupressales > Cupressaceae > Sequoiadendron > Sequoiadendron giganteum. The sequence continues at coordinate 282,472,956 of CM021102.1, read as the reverse complement.
TAATATTTGAAAACTATTTACAAACAACAATCCACTTAATATTTGAAAACCCTTTACAAACAACAACCCACTTAATGTTTTAAAAACATTTACAAACAACCCCTATAACTCTCTTTTGAGCTCGATAACAACCTTCAAAATGGGAATGTTGAAAATGAAAACATCTTGGTCTTTTTGTCCATTCCAATTTATGATTTTGAAAACCTGTCGGTGTAGAACCCACATTGTGTTTCAATGAGAACATTAAAATGGAAAAATTAGAAAACCCTCAACACAAAAGCACCTCGCGTAGAACCCACATTAAATTTTATTTTTTGGTTTCTCTAAATGTTATTCATTTATTTAGTAAGCACATTAAAATGGAAAAATTAAAAAACTCTTAACACAAAAGCACCTCACGTAGAACCCACATTAAATTTTATTTTTTGGTTTCTCTAAATGGTATTCATTTGTTTAGTAAGAACATTAAAATGGAAAAATTAAAAAACCCTCAACACAAAAACACCCAACATAGAACCCACATTGTATTTTCCTTTCGGGTTTCTCTAAATATTATTCTTATTTAATGAGAACATTAAAATGAAAAAACCATCAACACAAAAGCACTCAACATAGAAGACACATTACGTTTTCCTTTCTAGTTTCTCTAAATGTTATTCATTTATTCAGTGAGAACATTAAAATGGAAAAATTAAAAAACCATCAACATAAAAGCACCTGTGCAGAACCTACATTGTGTTTTCCTTTTTGGTTTCTCTAAACATTATTGGTTTATTCAGTGAGAATATTAAAATGGAAAAATTAACAAACCCTCAACACAAAATCACTTGGCGTAGGACCCACATTGCATTTTCCTTTCTGGTTTCTCTAAACATTATTCATTTATTCAGTGAGAACATTAAAATGCTCAAATTAAAAAACCCTCAACACAAAAGCACTTGATGCAGAACCCACATTGCATTTTCCTTTCTGGTTTCTCTAAACATTCATTTATTCAATGAGAACATTAAAATGGAAAAATTAAAACACCTGTTGGTGTTTTTTAAATACCAAATGGATCTCACAAATAGCCTATGGAACTGCCATCTTCCAATGGTTAGCTAATTGGAGGAATTGGCCAAGGAATGAGTGAAAGATGGAAAGAGCTTTCCTCTTGCACTTTGGGCTCTACAAAACCTAGGAGGGTGTTCCCACACAATGTATTTAAGATCCTCTATGCCAATTAACCTTGTACATTGTAAACAATAGATTAACTGAACAGAAAATTGCTTGACAATTTAATGAATGCAATGATATGGAAAATCCCTTACACATTAATCATTTTAAAAGAAGTGGATAATAGTAGACATCAATTGACATACATTTCAACAAGAATTTAAATATTTAATTATTTGAATATATTGTTTGTGAAAGATCATGAACATGTAGTGAAAATACAAATCCTAGACTAGCACCTTAACCTAGGGTATGGAGTCCAATTAAACACAAGCCATAATGGATAACATAATCTTAAAGATTAGCATCACAAAGCTATTATAAAATTGCATTACAATACCATACTCAAATATCTAGAACCAGAACTCATTAGCATATCCTCACATTCAAATTACACAAATCTATGGTACTATCAGAGTGTTTTAGCTAATTCCTTAAATTAGAACAAAGGCAAAACCACACATTCATTGAAACACAATGAAGATCTCTGAAAAGATCCTTGATCACTTCCATTAATAATTCATATAACAATTACATGAGGAGTGAATTGGCTCAAGAATTATGTCATTCTTATATTTGAATGCTAGCACTATCATACAAAATCGGACTTGCATAAAATGAAGAATCAAAATCTTAAATATAGACTCAAACTCTATTCTCTATATTTCCTATTATAAAATTACTCGTGATATCAATCAACAACCTATGTAACTAGCCTTGAATTCCCTTTTATAGAAACAAGGGAGCAAAACAAGCTTCAAGCCAATTGACACTTGTCACATTTTCATTTGACAATTATAATAACATTTCAAAATCTGGGAATATTTTGAGGACAAAATCCATCATATTTACATTTGCAATCCTTTGTCCCTTTGATATAATTTTCCACTCCTTTCTTCATTTATTTTTGAAGGCTAGGGGTTATCCCACAATAGTGGTTTACACTTTCTGGGAGATCCTTTGTTGAAATTGCATATTTTTGGAAAGTATAATGATTTAAGCCTTGAAAAGTTCCATTTAAAGGATTCCAATTGAATAGGATTTGATCAAACCCCCTTGGATAAAACCCCGCTAGTTTTAAACCATACCTATAACAGAGTCTCCTTTACACCTATCAAAATGTTTATAAAAACTGCTTTTGATTTACCTTTTGGGGGATCAAAATTCATTTAAAATTCATTTTTTGTAAGTATGTAGTCCTTATTATAAGCTTCCGAAAAAGTATAATTTTAGATAAATTTAAATTGATTATTATATTTATTTTTTATTTCTTGTGAATGTAGGTTTTTAATCAAAAATCAAGCTCTCTATTCTTCAGATGTGGAAAAGTAAAAAAAATCTAAAAAATATCTATGCACTAGATATTGATGTCCTTGAGCCAACAAAAAAATAAAATTGAATTTCGATACATACAATTTTTTTTATGTTTTTGGGAGTAAATCATGTCTAAATGATAAGTGGTTTGACTTTGAAACTTAATTAAGAAAAAAATGTTCAATAAAATTCTATGAAACTAATTTCATGCACTAGATAACATAGTTACAAATCTAAATTCAAAAAAATTGAATTTTATCCTTCATAAAAAAAAATTGTGTTAGCTAGTAATGTCACTCTTTAAACAGAGCAACAGACCACATGAAACATAGCAACAAAATCCGTGTGAATGGTAACGTTTAAAATTTGTCTTCCTATTTTGGAAGTTCCTCGACTCTCCATTGAAGGGATTGGCATAGTAATTTCCATTGTTGGGGTGTACCACTGGCCTTGGGTGGTTCATCTCATAGATCGTTTGTTAGGGCACTGAAATATCCCTTCATTTCAAAGAGCCAAATGGGTATCCCACCTAGGAAACTGCTCAATAGGGCAAAGAAAGATCCATTTGATATTTTTCCTTCTGACTCTCAGTTCGAAGGGGATTCTCAAACTTCGGCGGATGTGGTTTCTGAATGGAAAGTACCTGCTTCATTTCCTAATAATATTTTAGTTACTCTTCGAGCTTCCTTCAATCCAAAGATTGCAAATCGTCTACATCCACCAAGGGCATATATGGGTCTGAGTTGATCACTAAAGAGTTTTTTTCAATGGTAGATACACCTGCTTCTTTTCCCAATAATATTTCTCGAAGACATGTTGATTGCTATCGAGTTCTACATCTTCAAATGAGGAATACACAGCGTAATAAGGTAGATTCCAAGTCTTTTCTTTAGAATCCTATTTCCATGATGGATACGCCTGCTACGTATTCGAACAATATAGATCTGAGGCATGAAGCTTGTATTGGGTCTCAATGACTGCAAAAAATAAGAATTTTATTTGGAATAAGGTAAGGCATTTGTCTTCAGCTAATAAATGTTTGAATACCTGTTTCATCGAATGATAGCTTCAAAAAATATGTGCAACGAAGAGTAGACATGCCATAAGTTGGCAAGAAATGGATTTGTAAAGGATCCCCTTCCCATTCTTCCATGAAAGATTATGATCCTGAGGACTTAATTCAAATTTCAATTTTTGATGAATCTCTAGTTTCACAAATTCAGGATCTAAAAGATCATGCACTAATATGTAAATTTTGGAATTTTTTACCTAGTATTGAAACTTTAAAATATCTACTTTTCTCTGATTGAGATGGGGCTAATCAGGTTTTTTACATAGATCAGGGAAATGGATTTTTCATTGTTTTTTTTACACTAGGCAACAAAGAGATTTAATTCTCGATAAGACATTGTTTTTTGAGGGATTTGGGTTGTTTACTCAGGCCCAGGTTCCAAATTTTGATCCTTGGTCAGCGGTGATACAATTTTTTCCTTTCTAGATCCAACTTCTTGATCTTCATTTAGAGTATAGGGAGCCAACGATTGTGAAAATAATTGCTAATAATCTTGGGGTTTTTGCTTGTCATGATATGGATTTTTTCAAGAATCCAGATAAGTCAGTTAGGGTTTGCGTTCAGTTAAATGTTTTGAAGGCTCCTCCTTCATCACTATAATACATTCAAAAAATGGATATTAGAGGAAGGAAATACTTATTGTCACAAAATGTATGTACCTCATGCCATCTTCTGGGCCATTCATCAATTCATTGTGCACAGAGTATGGATGTTCAAGGGAATTCACCTCTTTCTTATAGCAGTCTGTAAAAAGATTTCAATCTTGAAAAAATTCCATCTGTACAGTTTTTTTTTCTATTTTAGTGGTCTTTACTGCTCAAAAGGGATTGAATTATAATGATGCAATAGTTAGGAAGGTTAAATCCATGGTGACAAAAGCTTGTTCTTCATAATGGAGGCCCTTGCAATGTACATTAAATTCTTCTTGATCGGACTTGATGAATCTAAACCTTGGGAATCGTAGGCTAATAAATCTTGTTGTAAATTTACCAAAGGGTTGGCAAATAAATGTAGATTTTATCTCCTGGGAAAGATCCATGTGTCTATATACTCCTAGCCTCTCAATAGGTAGTAAGCAGAAATTATATGGAATTTTTTCTAAGCTAATTTGGGATACTTCTCTGTTACCTAATTATTTTATCCAAAAAGAAAATATAGACAATTGTGATTCTGTTGGAAAAACAAGGATAAACAACTAAGAGGGGGGGTGAATTAGTTGTTATAGAAATTAAAATTATTTAACCTTAATCAACCTTTAATCTCAGATCTGATAATTAACAATGAAAGTATAAATCAACAACACATCAGAGACACATGAACACCAAGATTTTATACGTGGAAACCCTGTTAGGGGAAAAACCATGGTGGATGTTATCCCACAAGATTATACCCTATTAGAAGTATAATGAAAGAAATGAATAGGGAATCCACATGCATTCAGGAACACTTCCTAGAGCTCACTACTCAAAGGGAAGGCTCACTACCTTACATAAAACAATCAGATTAAATCCATCTGATGAGGTTGAACTGAGAAATTAGCTTCTACAAAATCCTAATGATAGTTCTGGTTAGGCACAAAAACACTTCTTGACACTTCGCTCAATATTCTTCACACTCTGCTCTAAAATCAAATGATCTGATCTTTATTCACACATTTCGCATACACACCACACTTGCACACTTTCACATCCTTCAAAATGAAGAAAAAATCTCTCTTATATATCCGCTACATGAATTTACAGCAACAACTTTGTCGGCCACAAATAAAGAATAAATTACAACTATCAGCCCAATTCATGAACAAATCTCAATGCGCAACAACTTAGGTCAGTCACAACATAATGAAGACCTAAATCAACATCCTCGAACATTCCAAACAATAAAAAAATAATCCATAAGGATCCACAACAGGCTACCACCATCATGTCGGCCAAGAACATAAAACCCTTGAACACACAAAGAAAAATCTTCAATCATGAATACACAGATCAACGTGGATGTACCAAAATGATAGAGCATGATCTAGAAACATCATTGAACATTACAGTAGCATACACAACTACTTAATTTACCAGAATTGCATTCTCTTCTTCCAGAAACACCTACTACAGTAACAAGATAATTGTAGGAACTTAGAAACTTATAACTCTCCAATCTTGATGCATACCATTGAAAATTCTAGACAACATACTAGATAGGCTCAACAAAAAACCCTTTAATGTGCGCCTTCTGACCATCAATGTATAAAAATTTCCATCACTTTGACCTTCTCAGCTTTACAAACTGCCTGCAATATATTTATTATAATTTTCTCAATATCCTTGACATATACAACCTTCAATCCATTAATTCTAATAGTGTTGACATCAATGAAAACCACATATCAGAAACACAACCACAACATCCAATAATCTCCCCCTTTGGCATTGATAAAAACACATGATGTGAAAAATTCCATCAACACAACTAGCTCTTCACACAATATTCTCCCTCTTTGTTCTACTCTTCTCCCTCTTTGTTCTACACTTCTCCCTCTTACACTTCTCCTCCTTACAGTAAAAGGTTTTTCACATTATACTTCTCCCCCTTTGACATCAATGGAAAAGATACACATTCTGTGAACTACATATCATCTGAATCATCTAACTACTCCCCTTGAGTAGCAGCCACCACAACATCAATCCAAATTAAAATATCATTGTAGGTGCACAGATTGATGCAAAGACTTGCATCTTAGTTTAGATTAGGAGGGGAAATCACCCCTAACTTGCCTCTGAGATACTCAAAAGTATCCTTAGGAAACGGTTTAGTGAAGATATTTGCAATTTGTTCCTTAATGGGCACATATTCCAATCTGACCTCTTTATCACTCACCTTGTCTCTCAAAAAGTGATACTTGATAGATATATTTTATATCTTTGAGTGTAGTACCGGATTCGTAGAAATGTTTATGGCACTTGAATTTTCACAAAATATGGCAATAGGCTCATCATACTCAACTCTGATATCTCTCAACATCTGCTTCATCCACAACACTTGAGTCCAATTGTTTGTAGCGACAATATATTTTGCCTCAGCAATAGATAAGGAAATGAAGTTCTTCTTTTTACTTAGCCAAGACACCAACTTCTTGCCCAAGAAGAATGCACCACCACTTATACTTTTTTTGTCATCCACATCTCCTACCCAATCTGCATCTGTAAAGGCATTCAGAGTAAGATCATCATCCTTAGGATACCAAAGACCAAAATCAATTATTCCTTTTAAGTATCTGAAAATTCTTTTTACTATAGTCACATGTGTTTCTTTCGGATCGGCTTGATATCTAGAAACCATGCACACAAAATTCATGATGTATGGTCTGGTCTGAGTCAAATAAAGCAATCCACCAATCATTCACCTATATCTTGTTTGATTAGCCTTAGGATAATCATCACTTTGTGTTAGCTTGCATCCGGTTACCATGGGTGTACCAGCTGGCTTTGAGTCTTCCATGCCAAAAAATTTCAGTAACTCTCTTACATATTTGGACTGAGAAATAAAGATTCCATCATCTAACTAAGTAATTTGCAATCCTAAAAATAATTTCAGTTCTCCTATCATTGACATCTCAAATTCACTTTTCATTTCATCAACAAACTTCATGCATAAGTCATCACCACCTTCAAAAATAATTTCATCAACAAAAACTTCAATAATCAACTCTTTATCTTGATCCAGCTTGAAATATAGATTGTGGTCAACAATACCTTTGTTGAATTCAAGCTTCAACAATTATTTATCCAATCTATCATACCATTCTCTAGGGGCTTGTTTGAGTCCATATAGTGCTTTTTTCAATTGGAAAACCATGTAATTTTGATGAGTCAGTTGAAATCCATCTGGTTGTTCAATATATACCTCTTCTTCTAATCCACCATTCAAAAATGTTGACTTCACATCCATTTGATAGACTTTGTAATTCTTGAAAGTAGCATAAAAAATAAAAAACCTTATAGCTTCAATTCTAGCAATAGGGGCAATTTTTTATTCAAAATTAGTACCTTCCATCTGTGAATATCCTTTACATACCAGTCTTGCTTTGTTTCTAACTACTTCACCTTGTTTGTTTAGCTTATTTTGAAAGACCCATTTGGTTCCAATCACATTTTTGTCTTGAGGTCTAGGAACAAGAATCCATGTATCATTTTTCTCTATCTGCATCAGTTCTTCCTTCATTGCTTCCATCCAATACTCATCTTTACATGCTTCATTGACATTACTAGGCTCAGTTTTGGAAATCAGGCAATATTCTTTTGCAATTCTTCTTCTAGTCTGCACACCTTTGTTCTTGTCTCCTATGATCTGACTTTCAAAATGACTTCACTTTACATACCTTGGAATTTCGGGTTCTTTTGTTCTTTCTTTTGCATTTCCACTCTCTTCTCCTTCATGATTTTCTTGATTTACCAAAACAATTTGAACTTGATTATGTGTATGCACATTCTTTCCATTATCAGTACTATCATTTTGGTCATCTGAATCATATCCACAATACCTGGATGATTTGACAATGTCTTCATCAACTCTAAAATTTTCACTTTCAACTATTTTATTTAATCTTTTATTGTAACATTGGTAGGCTTTTCTCTTAGTAGAGTAACCCAGAAAGATTCCTTCATCACTTCTAGCTTCAAACTTTCCTATATCTTCATCTCTTTTGATATAACATCTACCTCCAAATATTTTGAAATATTTAACAATAGGCTTATAACCAAACCATAGCTCAAAAGGGGTCTTACCATAATTTTCATTGGCATTCACTCGGTTGATAGTATACACAGTAGTTCTTACAACTTCTCTCCAATAGATATGAGGAACATTACCTTCTAACATCATAGTTCTAGCAACATCTAAAATTGTTTTCTTCTTTCTCTCAACAACTACGTTCTGTTGTGGGGTCTGGGGAGCAAATAATTGTCTTTTTATTCCATGCTCTTCACAAAATGAATTGAACTCTCGGGAAGTGAATTCAACACCTTTGTCTGATCTCAAAAATTTGATCTTCAAACCTATCTCATTCTCTGCTATAGCTTTGAATCTTTTGAATTTCTCTAGTGCCTCATGTTTTTCTCTTAAGAAAGCAACCCATACCATTCTAGAATAATCATCAATAAGCAACATGAGGTACATTTCTCCTTGTAGACTTTTGATTCTGGATGGACCACATAGATCAGTATGTACCAAATCCAGTACTCCATTGGAATGATGTTGTTTTCTTAGAAATGAAATTCTTGTCTGTTTTCCCATCTGTCATTCCTTGCATATAGTTTTAGTAGGCTTCACTAACTTAGGTAGATCTCTGACTGCTTGTGTGGAGCTTATTTTGAAAATGTTATCAAAATTCACATGACACAGCCTTCTATGCCATAACAAACTTACATCAACTTGAGCAATAAAGAAATTTTCACTAGCAACACTTAAGTGAAAAATATTACCTCTTGTCTTTATACCTAAAGCAATCACATTTTCAGAGCTTCCTAGTATCCCGCACTTACCATATTTGAACTAAATATTGTTTCCTTTGTCAACCATTTGTCCAACACTCAAAAATTTATGCTTTAAACCCTCAACATAAAGAACATCATCAGTATTACATTTACCACCAAGAGAAATAGTGCCTCTGCCACAAATCACACCAACATTGTTATCTCCAAATCTTATAACACCACCATCATACTTTTCCAAACTTAGAAAATTTATTTTGTCACTAGTCATATGATGTGAGCATCCACTATCAATCACCTACTCATCTTTCTCATCAATCCTGGCTACAACAGCTTTCTCAATATTCTGTTTACTAGTTGATTCAATGGACTCCAGACCATTTTCCTTGATAGCAATGAATACCCATTCATCTTCATTTCCAGTTTCTTTATCAGATTCATCATCAATAACTCCTTCTTTAGCATAATAACATTTCTTTTTGAAATCTAGTCTTATCAGGTTTATACTTAGAAACTCTTTCAAGACACCTTGATGCAAAATGACCTATCTTATTGCAAGAGAAACATTTAATAGGCAACTTGTTGGTATGTGGCAACTGATCATGCTATATTGTACATTTTTTAGTACTGTACACTCTTCATGTATCCTTGTTAGGGTCTGGAGCCCGACTGGGCCCCGAGTGGGGGTTTGGGGGCGATAGCCCCAGAGAAATTTTTTTTTCACCTTTTTCCGTTTTGTCATCGAAAAAGAAAAAGGCCGACTTTGTAAACCCTAATTTTTTGGAAGCTTCTAAAAGCTTGTTATAAGCAGCTGGGATTAAGAGTTGTAGTATGGCATTATTCACAATATTGTTATAGATTTTGCACTGGCTAATAAAATAATTGGATGACTGCGGTTTTGTGGATGTAGCCTAGATTGGGTGAACCACGTTAAATTCTCTGTGTTGTGTTCTATGTGTGTTTTATTACTCTATTTTATTGTTCAAATATGCATTTAACTTGTTATATATCTGCCTTATAACCCTAACAAGTAGTATCAGAGTGGGTTGTTTTTGATTATCGTCTACAAAAAAGTCTCACGGTTGAGTGGGAGTCTCACGATTAAGTGGGAGCAATGGCAGATGAGGGTAGTTGAAGGTTGAGAAGTTCAATGGGTAGAACTATCAGTTATGGAAGATGTAGATGGAGGACTACCTCTATCAGAAGGATTTATGGTGGCCATTGGAAGGGAAAACCAAGCAACCCACAACAATGTTAGATGAGGACTAGGATATTTTGGACAAAAAGGCACTTGTTAGTATTCATTTATGTCTGGCACAATCGGCGGCATTCAATATTACAATAGCAAAGACAACTCAAGACTTGATGGAAACCCTAGTGAAGTTATATGAAAATCCTTTCGCTTCTAATAAGGTATTTCTTATGAAGCGTTTGTTTAATATGAAATGGTAGAAGGTGGGTCAGTTACTGATCATTTAAATGATTTTAATACAATTACCAGTCAATTAACTTCTTTCAAAGTAAACTTTGATGAAGAAGTTAGGGCTATTTTGATTTTGTTTTCTTTGCCTGAAAGCTAGAATAGCTTGGTAATGGTTGTTACCAATTCTATTTCTAGTTCGAATATATTGAAGTTTGATGATGTTGTTGGTGTTATTTTGAGCGAGGAAATTCGTAGGAAAATCTTAGGTGGAACATCCACATTAGAAAGTGTTTTGAATGCAGAAAGCAGGGGCAGAACAAAGGAGACAGGAAACAATTTTGGAAGTCATGGGAGGTCATGAGGAAAATCAAGGGACATAAGGTCCCAATCTAGAGATAAGAGGGATTGTTGGTACTGTGGTAAGCTAGGTCATTTAAAGAAAGATTGTTGTCTCAAAAAAATAAAGGAGACAAAAATGAAGGAAATAAAGAGGCAAATGTGGTAAGTAATAAATCTGATGAGGATGCTTTGATTCTTTCCCTTGACAATATTGATGATTCTTGGGTGTTAGATTCAGGGGCTTCATTTCATGCTACACCCCATAGAAATTATTTTCTTAATTATGTCCAAGGGGATTTTGGGCTAGTTTATTTGGGAGATAATGAACCCTGTCAGATTGTTGGAAATGGAAGAATCAAAATTAAGTTGCAGAATGGGAATCATTGGCTACTACATGAGATAAGGCATGTTCCAAAGTTAAAAAGAAATTTAATTTCTACAGGGCAACTAGATGATAAAGGTTGTGTTGTTACATTTAGTGATAAAAATTGGAAGGTTACAAAAGGTGCCTTAGTGGTTGCAAAAGGTGTGAAAGTAGGCGCCTTATATCTTTGTATAGGTCATACTATTCCTACTACTTTAGCTATTGTAGATAAAAATCAATGTTCAGGAACATTTGTTGCAGTTCAATAGGCAGAAAATTAGATAGTTGATATGGATTCCGAATCAGCACTATGGCATAATAGACTTGGGCATATGAGTGCAAAAGATATGAAATTAATTCATTCAAAGAATTTTTTACTAGGTCTAAAATGTGTTAATATGGATTTTTTTGAAAGTTGTGTCTATGGAAAACAAAAGCGAGTTAGTTTTTTCAAGGATGGGAAACAAAAGAAAGATGAGAAATTGGAGCTTGTGCATATGGATGTATGGGGACCAGCTCGGGTATCTTCTCTTGATGGCTCTTAGTATTATGTTACATTCATTGATGATGCAACTAGGAAGGTATGGATTTATTTCCTTAGGAAGAAATTTGATGTATTTGCAACTTTTAAAAAATGGAGAAGCTTGGTTGAGAATGAGACAGGTAAAAAGCTAAAATTTCTTAGATCTGATAATGGTGGTGAGTAATGCAGAAAAGATTTTGAATATTATTTTTCCTCTAATGGTATTCGTAGGTAGAAAATGGTTCCAAGGACTCCATGGGAAAATGGAGTGGCTAAGTGCATGAATAGAACAATAATGGAGCGTGCACGAACTATGAGATTGCATGTTGACTGCCTTTAAACATGTGGGCAAAGGCTGTAAACACTATTATTTATTTAATTAATAGAGGTCCCTCTAATCCTTTGGGTTGTGGTATTCCAGAGGAAGAATGGATAGGTAAGAAGGTGAGTTATTCTTTTCTCAAAACACAACTTTCCTTTATACTTACCTTTTCCTCTGGCTTCTCTTTTCATAATTAGTGCTTCCAATTCTTCTAGCTCTCTTTCTTCATCTTCAATTAGATTCATTTCATCTTCATACTTGAATGTATTCTTAGAGATCTCTCTTGGATCATATCTCTGTTGGATTTTTCTGGATACAGTAGCTTTGAATGTAGACTCTGTCTTAGGAGAAGATTCACTAAACTCACTCAACTCAAAGGTAGCAAGTTTTCCAATCAACATGTCTCTTGTTACATTTGTTACTGTCCTGAGCTCTTCAATAGCATGATATTTTGTTTTGTAAGAAGTAGGCACAGATCTAAGTATTTTAGCCACAATCTCATCTTCTTCCAAGACTCCATTGACACATCTAATGTCCATCGCTAGTTCATTTACCTTTTGCATGAAAGAAAAAATGTTTTCTTCACTCATCTTCATGTTCTCTCACTTGCCTTTCAAACTTTTTAGCTTAGCAACTTTCACTAGTGCATCTCCTTCATACAATATTTCCAATTTTTTCCATATCTCATGTGCAATCTTCAGACCTATCACATTTGTCATCTTTGAATCTATCAAAGCACTTAGCAATGTTTCTATAGCCCTGGTATTATTTTTTCCTTCTTTGATCTCATTAGCAGTAGAGGGAACATTTTGAGAGGAATAGTATATGCATTCTTTGTAATCTTCTAGAAAGGCTCACCTATGCACTTCAAATGACACTTCATTCTGAATTTCCATAGGATGTAGTTTGTACCATCAAATCTAGGACTATCCTTCTTGTATGATGCCATCTCGGATCACCTCAAGCTATTAAAATTCTTCAGGGGAACTAGCTCTAATACCAATTGTTGGAAAAACAAGGATAAACAACTAAGATGGGGGGGTGAATCAATTGTTACAAAAATTAAACTTATTTAACATTAATCAACCTTTGATCTCAGATCTGATAATTAACAGTGAAATCATAAATCAACAACACATCAGAGACACATGAATACCAAGATTTTATACATAGAATTCTTGTTAGGGGAAAAACCACGATGGATGTTAGTCCACAAGATTATACCCTGTTAGAAGTATAATGAAATAAATGAATAGGGAATTCACATGCATTCAAGCACACTGCCTAGAGGTCACTTCTCAAAGGGAAGGCTCATTGCCTTACATAAAACAATCAGATTAAATCCATCTAATGAGGTCGAACTAAGAAATTAGCTTCTACAAAATCCTGATGATAGTTCTAGTTAGGCACAAAAAAACTTCTTAACACTTCGCTCAATCTTCTTCACACTCTTCTCTGAAATCAAATGATCTGATCTTTATTCACACATTTAATATACACACCACACTCTCGCACACTTTCACATCCTTCAAAATGAAGAAACAAATGCTCTTATATATCCGCTACATTAATTTACGTCAACAACTCTATTGGCCACAAATAAAGAATAAATTAAAACTTTCAGCCCAATTGATGAACAAATCTCAATGCACACCAACTTAGGTCAGTCATAACATAATGATAGATCATGATCTAGAAACATCACTAAACATTACAGTAGAATACGTAACTACTCAATTTATCAAAATTGCATTTTCTTCTTCCATAAACACTTGCTATATTAATAAGATAACTATAGGAACTCAAAAACTTATAACTTTCTCCAATGTTGATGCATACCATTGAAACTTCTAGACAACATACTAGATAGACTCGGCAACAAACCCTTTAATGCATGCCTTGTGACCATCAACGTATAGAACTTGCCATCACTCTGACCTTCTCAGCTTCACAAACTACCTACAATATATTTATTACAATTTTCTCAATATCCTCGACATATACAACCTTCAATCCATTAATGCTAATAGTGTTGACATCAATGACAATCACATATTAGCAACACAACCACAATATCCAACAAATTCCACTTTTCCTTCTCATAGCATAGACTCCATGGAAGGTTTGGGTTTACATGATTTGGATGCCATGAGCGATCAAGATAGTCTGGAGATTTGGGCAGACCGATTAGCAAATATGGTAGGCTCAAATATTTTTGATGAAATTGTAGAGGTTGTAACTAAAGAAGATTGGGAATTTCTGACAGAAAAGTGTGTCAGTACTTTACCAAATTTTCCATTAAATACATTTGTTACACAAGAAATATTTGAACAGGCATCATTGAGTAATGAAATTGAAAATAAGGAGACTAATGGATCAAATGATGTTGTTTTTGAATTTTTGAAACAAATTTCTATCTAGAAAACTCCTATTTATTCCCCTACAATTAGATCACCTTCTAAGAGAGGTAGAAAATAAAATGCAGTCAAATTGTAGGAGGAAATAGATTCAGGGTTACAGTTAACCTTAGATGGTAACATAAAGAAAAGATTGAGGGGAGCAGGGATCTCTCCTCGATCGATATGAAGATCATTTCTTTGAATGTTAGGGGCTTAAATGCCCCTAACAAATGAGCCCAGGTTAAGCAAAAAATCAATTCTTCAAGGGCATATATAGTTTTATTACAAGAGTCAACGCTTTCTAAGGAAAGTTATGAAAGTATAATTGTCAAGTGGACTAATTGGAAGTCATATCATTTGGTTGCTCAAGGGGAATTTGGGGGACTATTAAAATTATGAAACACCCAATCAATTCAAATGGAATCTATTACTAACACTCCAAATTGGGATTTGGTGTGTGTTACTCATTTTGATTTAACCTTTTTACTGGTTAATTTCTATGCACCGAATTCAATCATAGGCAAGAGAAAGCTTTGGAAGGAGCTTGAATTAATCGTTCATCAATTAGGGTTGTAAAAAATAATACTAGTAGGTGATTTTAATGCAATATTGTCCCAGCATGAAAAGATAGGTGGTATCATTTTTCCTCATAAGTGAGTTGAAGATTTTAATAATTTTGTTCATAATAATGCACTTGTGGATGTGCAACCTGAAAAAGGAATGTATACTTGGACAAATAAGAGAAAGGATTTTTTGAAAATTGTTGTACGACTTGACATATTTTTAGTCTCCTCAACTTGGGTAGTAGGTAAGTTTGCATATATGTTAGAGATTCTACCTTGGTCTAGATCTGATCACTTCCCTACCTCATTAAATCTTGAAGCTTCTTCTTCTCCTCAAAGATGGAATGCTTCTTTTAAATTTGAATCAATGTGGTTCAGAAATAATGATTTATTGTCTCTATTAAAAATATGGTGGATGCAAGCACCAGATGAGTTAGGATCCATTATGTATAGATTTTGTAAAAATATGCAATTCTTGAAGGGAAAAATAAAATAGTGGAATAAACATGTGTTCAAGAATATATTCCATAAAAACAAATTAGTTGCAAAATAATTGGCTACAGTGAATGAGAAGATTATAAATCAAGGGTTAACTCCACAAACTTTTGAGATTCAAAAGAGCTTACAAGAAGATTGGGAAGACCTAGTGTTGCATGAGGAAATGTATTGGAAACAGAAGTCATGTGAGTTGTGGCTTAAAGAAGGTGATAAGAATACTAAATATTTCCATATGCCAACTTAGATTAAAAAAGCTAAGAACACAGTATTTCGCATTCAAGAAAGTTCATCGAGGAACTGGTTAAAAAATGAAGGTGACATTCAAAATGAAGGGGTTAAATTCTTTTCAAAATTATCATTTGCACCAACACAAAAAACATATCAATATGAGGCTGATAGAGAGGAAATGTTACAAGCAATCCCCACTTTAGCACTGAACTTGACAATGTACAACTCAATAAACCTTTTACGCTGGATGAAGTGAAGGCGGTTGTTCTCTCTCTAAAAGAAGATAAGGCTCCAGGACCTAATGGATTTACAACTTTATTCTTTCAAAAAAGTTGGGAATTCATAGGAAATGATTTGCTCAAACTTTTGGAGGAGTCCCGAACTTCTTGTTTCATTCTCAAACAATTCAATGTTACTCACATAGCTTTAATTCTGAAGGTAAAGGATCCCAAATATTTCTCATAATTTTGGCCTATTTCTCTTTGCAACACAATTTATAATATTTTTACTAAAGCAATTTACCTTCATTTGGTTCCCCTCATTCCAAAGTTAATATCAGAAGAACAAGGTGGTTTTGTCCCAGGAAGGGAGACAACTAAGGGTGCACTATTAGCTCATGAAATTTTACATTCTATCTCCTTGCACAAAAATCCTTCTTTTATCATCAAGCTTGATATGATGAAAGCTTACGATAAAGTGGATTGGTCTTTTTTGATGCAAGTGCTAAGGAAATTTGGTTTTACAGATAAATGGTGTAAATGGGTTCTATCTTGTTTAAAGGGTGTCAATTTTTCAGTATTAATTAATGGTACATCTTCAGGTTTCTTTAGCTCCACTCAAGGAGTCATGCAAGGTGATCCTTTATCGCCTTTTTTATTCATAATTTTAGTTGAATCCCTTAGCAGAACTGTCAAACAATTTCATTCTCAGGAGAAATTGAAAGGTATTGCAATCCCTTTTTCTAATTTGTCAGTGACTCACTCCTTGTTTGCTGATGACACACTATTATTTGGTGCAGCTCAAATTCAAGAAGCCACTCAAATCAAGTGTGTATTAGATAAATATTCACATGTGTCTGGGCAACAAATAAATGTAGACAAATCAAAGATATATACATTTCATATCAAATTAGGTCTACAAAAGAGAATTATTAATATTCTAGGATTCCAATTAGCTGAACTACCTTGTAAGTACCTTGGGATTCCTTTCTTTTCAGGGGATAACAAATATACTTATTGGTCTACCATTGTTCAAATATTCAGAATAGAATAGCATCTTGGAAGGGTAGATGGTTGTCTTTATCAAGTAGAATATTATTGATAAAATTTGTTATTGCTGCCATTCCCAATTACTTTATGGCAGTATTAAAGGCTCCAAAATCTATGATTTTTCTAATTGAAAAGATAATAAGGGATTTTTTATGGAAGGGTAACATTGGTAACAAAAAGAAAATCTCACTTATCTCTCTACAAAATCTATGTGCTAAACAATCCAAAGGAGGAGCTGGAGTACATAACTTATCATCTCATAATAAGGCATTGGGGAAAAAACTGGTGTGGCACATGTATGCTAAGTCACACTCGAAATGGTGCAAAATCATGCAAGCCAAGTACTTAGATAATTTGGATCTAGAAATAATTTTTACAGTTTCAAATCCTCCACAAGGCTCAATGATGTGGAATTTTTTGGTTTCTTGTAGAAATGTAATTTTACCATATCTTACTTGGGAAATACATGATGGATCAAAGGAAAAATTTTGGGAAGACTCGTGGGGAGGTCATGTACCTTTTGATTCATTTAATAATTTAAACATTATCAAATCACAACTCAGTGCAAGTTGGGGGGATAAAGTTAGTGACTATTTTGAAAGCATAGATGGTTGTACTGGGAAGGTAAAGTGGAAAGATGCTTCTACATTTAATTGTCCACAGGGACAGAAAAAGGAATTCAAAATTTTTATAGATCAAAGGGTAATCTTCTTGTCATGAAGGAAGGATAAATTGTTATGGGCTCCTTCTAAATCTGGAAATTATGTAGTAAAGTTGGGTTATATGGCTATAATGAGTCAAGGGGAGAGAATCAAGCCAAAAATATCCTTATCATTTTGTTGGGATCCTTCATTACTTCCAAAGGCTAGGTGTTTTTCATGGTTGGCCATCAAAAGTAGGATTCTAACAAGTGATAGGATGGTCAAACTTGGAATTGCAGCCCAATTTAAGTGTGTGTTATGTGAAAATGAGAAAGAAGAAATAAATCACCTCTTTCTTCGTTTCCCTTTTGCTTTTCAATCTTTGTCATTTATTAAAAAAAAATTAAGCTTGTTTGCTCCATTGCCAAGAAATTTATGGGACCTTTTCTCAAGCTGGCAAGTATTATATAAATCTACATTATTTGCTTGCATATGGAGGGTAATTCCTTATGTTGTTCTATGGACCATTTCGTGGGAATGAAATAGAAGAATCTTTAGGCATGAAAAAATGAAGATGGATCAAATTATAGTAAAATTGGAGTCTTCAATAACAGAGATATCAAATGCATATGTTATTACGAAAAAACATGTTGGTTCATTGTTCACAAATTGGGACTCAAAGGCTATGAAGAAGTGGAACAATATTGTTCTTCCATTCAAGGGAAGTCTTCATAAAAATCCAAACTCTAAAGTGGATAGAAATCAAATTCATTGGTCTCCACCTACGGAAGGTTTCTTTAAAGTACATTTTGATGGAGCATCGCAGGGGAATCCAGGTTTGTCAGGGGTGAGAACTGTAATAAGAGATCATAAAGGACTTCTAGTTTCAGAAAAGCCAATCAAATTACCAAAAGGTACAAATAATGTTGTAGAAGCACAAGCTTTACTTCATGGATTGCAGCTAGCATATAATATGAAAATTGAAGACTTGGGAATTGAAGGAGACTCGCTAATTATTTTGAATGCCTATAAGGAAAGGAAAATTTCATGTTGGAAAATCAGATATGTGTTGGAGCAAGTATGGATGTTTCTTGAAAAGTTCAGGTCTATGCAGATAAAACATATTTATAGAGAGGGAAATTTGGTGGTAGATAAACTGGCAAATATTGGTTGTGATCCAATTCAAATTGTGAATAGTTATGACAGTAATATGGAAAATTTATCACAGGATTTACATAATATTATAGAAAGAGAAATTACTTGATAATAGTATGTGGTTTGGAGGAAATATTAATGTTGAATTCTAAATTACAATTATTATATTGAATTATTTTATCTAAATGTAATAAAATGAATGATGCTTTATTTGAAATTGCCAGTTAGTGGATTGCTAAGAATGGAAAAACTTGGGAGGAAAGATAAATTAAATAGTGGCACCATCAGTTGGATTTCTAATTGGCACATTTGAATTCCTAAAAAATAATCATGTCATTTGTACAACATCTGCCAAATCACTATTTCGTTACACATTGTCGGCACCAAAGCATGTGTAAATTTGTGACTTTGTATCTAAGTAGAGTTTATCCAGTACATCATACATAATTTTGTAGAATGGGTACTTGGCACATTTATAAATTGAGAGAACGAATGTTCAGGTGGCATGCTCTAGATATTTGGTAATTTATCTCACACAAACAAATGTGATGGAAAGGGATTTTATCAGGAAAAATAATTCTCATTCTATCTGACCATAGCAAAGGTATGTAATTTTGCTAACAAGTGTCGGTTGTCTGCAGGTTTTGATGGTGAATGAGAATCTAACATTAGGAAAAGTAAAATACCAAATAGGCATAGGCCGATCTCGAATCAAATCTAATCCAACTTTGCATGTGGCAGACTCCATTTGGTCTATACAATTTTGGAAACCATTTAAGGTCCAAGGTTATTAAAATGTGTGTTTAAGCTTTAACATTGTGTGAAGATGGGTGCAAGTAAATAAAAGGTCCTCTGCTCGAGATTGGTACTAGGGAATTACAACAAAATGTGGAAGGAATCCAACGAAGCAAGCGGCTCGAAGGTCTTCTATCAGAACAAAAATACTCAGTGTTGTGAAAATTGAATATGGTATGTGCATATATAATTCTTTAGGGTGGTTTAATATCATCTCTCTAGTTTCATTTCTCAGCTCTTTAGTTGCACGATGATGGCAGTGTGGTAGCATCACAAATGATAGAATGAAAAACCATAGGTTGCTAAAAATCAAATTGTTATTTCCAAGCCATTAGTTGTTAACACTCTTTTAGCATCCATTTTAGTGGATAGTATTAGTTTTTTTTGCAAATCTTACATCATCCTCATTAGTGCAAAACATCATGGAGTTCATGCCCAGAAATCACAGAGCTCCTTTTCCAATACTTGAATGGGAGCTTCCTTTCTCGAAAGGCTTGGAAAGGGAAACATTGGCAAACATTTTCAAAACTAAATGCTCTCATGTGTTTAGGTCCTTACAAACACTGATTGGATATGATATCTTACACCCGTCAGCTCAAAGGTTAATATTTCCTTTAGATATAGTGTCAATATTTGTTTCAAATGTGTTGGATTTGAATCCAAACTATAAAGATATGGAAAAAATTGCAAATGTTGTCATTTAGGAGGTGTTCTTGCAGGATAATGCTCTTCTCAAGAGCATACAAAAATATAACTTCTGGAAAGCTGAAGCATATATGGATGGGATATTTCCCAGACACTACTTACATCACAAGGCATGCTACAAAAATATGTATATTGCAATGAAACTATCTCTAGAGTATGACACACCCAACCATCTTTATAAAGCTCTTGCACACCATCATTATGAAGTAGGGGATGACATGGAGAGAAAATTCAAATCCAAATATCATGCTCTATCATTTCTCCTTACACATCACTATCATCAAGCTGAAAGTGTCAACAAGCAACCTACAAAAAAGAAGGAGATGATCGAATCAGTAGAGTCACAAGTTAAAGAAAGAAACATTCATGTGCACTAGATCAAGCCTCTTCCACATATACTTGATATGAACATCACATCAAACTCTCATTCCACTCCACCAACACAATAGGTCATGCACAAAGAAGGAAAGGAGGAAAGCTCATTAGTTGGTAATGCTTGAATAATATGCTCAACAATAACAAATTTTTGCATATATGTAAATATATATAGGGAATTATGGATGCAAATAGCTTGCAATCTCAAACAATCAGATGTTTTTGTACAAAAAATATGATATTTTGAATACTGCCAAGTTAGTATTAATTAGCTATTCCTTGCTAGTGGCAAAACACTTGATCTTTTATCTTAAGCACTTCAGATTTCTATACTGAATGTAAAGGACACATATTTTCAGCCATGTACAAAGTTATGTAATCTATTTTATAATATAAATATATAAAGTCGGTTGCAAGCCTTTTATCTAATAAAAAAAAACATCACTCTTTAAAAATGGTGTTTACTATAAAAAACTAGTTTTTAAAGGAGATGGAAAAAGAATTACAATCTAATTCCAAAAATTTTGAAAAAAATATATTTAGAATTTACAAATAAAATGTCACAAATCACTAGTTTGCATCATCTTCAAATTCCTCATGGTTTAGCTTCTATAGGTTCCCAAAAGTGAAGATTTAGTTAAAAAAAATCAGTTCAATGTCTAATTTGGCCAAAAATTGTAAACCAATATTGTGAGATCACCCCTAGCCACAAGAACTAAGTTGGCATGTGAAGACAAAACTCCATGTGTTTAAAGTGTAAAACCCCTATCTCCACTCTTGTTGAAAACTCTTTGATTTGCTGAGTGTACAAAAAGAAAAAGTCTCTGCCACCCTATCTCAATAGCAACCCAAAGGTCAAGAATATCAACCTACTTTCTCTTCCATAGTTCAAAATCATCATCAGATGGCCATATGTATGAAATAGATTCATCGAACTTGGCTCTATATGAGAAATAATTAATTACTATCTAAGTTGCTTATTTATCAAAATTCTCAAGGAAAACACTCGTGAAAGATAGTTTATCCATACCATCTTTCAACATGTCAATATTCACACTCTAACAAATTAATGTTGCTTGAGTTGCAACTGAACTATTCATTTGGTTTCTCCGCTATTGGAGGGGCTTAACACCATGAACATCATTCAAAATATCAAGTAACAAACCAAATTTAGCTTCATCAAACTTCTTCACCAACTCCCTGATTGTCTTCTCCATTAGACCCATTAGCCCTTGACATTATACAACCCCTTTTACAACTTTATGGGTTGGGGAATGTTGGGTGGTTTATGTACATCATGGGTTGATCCAATAACCATATTCTTAAGTGTTTCCAATCTAGGGATACATTTTTCCATCAATGGGATGGCAAGTTCATTGTCCCTATCAAATTTATTTACTACTTCAAACATTGCAGATAATTTGAATGAACACTAATAATATTCCTTTCAATATTCTTATTTAGGTGCTCCAACACCACAGTTATAATCTTCATATTATTCATATATATTATCATATCCAAATGCTCAAGGAATTCATCATAAACATGGATTTTTTCAATCAACTCCCTTCTACTAGCCCTTTGCATTTTTCGAGTTGTAGCTGATGTATTTAGATTGAGATATGCAATGGGCACATCATCAGGATTGTATATAACCAATTCTCTTGAAGTGGAAGGAGGAGGATGTTCAGGAGAGGGTGGTTCAACATATGGAATAGGGGGAGAAATTAGAACCTTGACCTATGGTGGAGCAGTGGGTTGTTGTGCTTATAATTTTTCTTTTAGCAATGCCGCTTCCAATTACAATTCTACAATTTTGGTCTCATCCTTATTGTATGAAATCACTAGATCATTGTACTCCTTATTCTTTTGGTCATTTTCTTCTTGCAATGACTCCACAGTGGCCTTGGTGAACTGTTCCACATTCACATCCAATGTGGTTGCTTCCATTATTGGAGTGTTAGACACTCTATAATTAGGCCACCCCTTAGATCAATTGATGGCTCTACAACCTCATGTGTGTTTAGAGCTAGGGCACAAATGGTAAATGTATCCCACTTTGGGCTAAAAGTTTATCCATGCAACCTTACAGTGGATTCCTCTTCAATTGCAAACACGAGAGTGTTATGTCTCCTTACTGTATCAAAGGCAATGACAAATTCCATATCCCACTCTAGTAAGAGGAGTACTCCACCCTTCCTTACTAGCTCCTTACCCTCAGTAGGTGTTATTTCATGATGTTTGGCTTTCATATGTACACGAACTTTTCATTTAATGACTTCCCTAGGTAGCTCTAGGCTATTAACCATACCAAGTTTTACCTCTTCATCATATTCTTCTCTTCGAGCTCTCCAAACAAATTCTTCGTAAGCATTTATTTTAACAAAAGTATCATCATCCATTAAATCATTATATGATTTCTCTTTAAAATTATCTGCATTATTAGTTCCTGTAAGATCAGCCTTGCTCAACCTAAGCCTTTGCATTGTAAACTCACCTCCCTTGGGGGTGAAGGTATACCTTTTCTCATTTCTTCTTTAGTGACAATGACTTCATTATCTGAGTCAATCTGATAATCAGCCAATCTAAGTGATGCAACACTTCTAGATGGTTCAACTCTCCTTCTCTTTGGAGATGACTCCCTTCAAGGTGATTTAAGCTCAATAACTTTTGGAGAAGGTGGGTTCATAAGTTGAGGAGAAGAAACCCTGGATTCCTCAGAATGAAGGGGAGTGGGAGAAATTTTCTCCTTTATTACAACATCATTTTTTCTTGAAAACACAAATTGTTTTGTGGGTGTTTGTTGTGATGGCTCTTCCTCTACCATGGGTATTTTTCCATTATGTTGCACCTCTCTTTCTTCCTTCAGCCTACCAATTACTTTGTCAAAATTTTGTAGTATTGTTTCCATTCTCACCACACAATGATCAATGTCTACATATGTCCCCTTAAAAGTGGGATATGTATCCCACTTTTCCTTGTCCAATTTCACAAAGGTTAGCCATTTCTTCTTTCTTTCCTCTTGCAACTGATAGTAAAAAAAAATTATTATCAAATCCTCTAGAAAATAGAAATTGTACCAATATTTTCCACCTTTGATCCTATCCTTTAACCATATCATATAACTTTCAAGATCATGGTTTTTGGATCTACAACACTTCATCCTAAGAGGATTAATTTTATCAACTATATTCTTCCATACATATTTAATCATCACAAAATTAGAAAAAATAGTATAAGAAAGGAATAGAGTCCCCTTTTTCATCCCAACCAGGTGGGTGTCTTCTACCTTCCCTAATTGCCACATAACCTCTAAAAAACCAATTCTTAATGGTAAATCCCTTGGGAAAACATGAGGTGTGACATTGGTGCCATAGACCTTGAGAATTGTGCAGACAAAATAAGGGATAATGTCTCCCCTGTTGTGTTGAAAAAATTTCTCGAGACTCCTTTCCTTGGGTTTGAGAAAGTCGTGCAATTCCTTGGGAATCCTAGGTGAATTCAACATCAAAAAACCTCTCAACCTTGAACTGAAAATATTAGAGAAGACCAAAAAATTAGAATTTTTATCATTCATATCAAGAATATGGGTCCATGTTTGGACCAGGAGATCTTCACCATTATCATCCTGCTTGTCTAATTTCATATCCTGACCAAACTTCATAGCTCCCTTGTACAAGAACATGTGAAGGAGTAGCAAATACCACTAGAACCGAACACTAGTTTCTCCCTTCTTAAGAGTTGTCAATCCCTTGTGGATTTCATGAGACAAGTAGGTTGCAAAATCATACAACCGATTAACCATGGGATGTTGGATTTTGGCTGCCATATACATAAAATCCATCAGCATCCCTATAGGAAGACCCATCCCCAGAATATGACATAATAAAAAGGTGTTTTGGAAATAAAATTCAAACTTCTCCTCTAAGAAGGGCACCTTGTCTGAGGGATTCAATTTGATCTTTACCCTATCTTTCCCCCTTCCCATAAAATTTGTCAAGTGTGTCACCTTGAAAGTTACTTTAGTTTTATCATATTCTTCTTTAAGTGCCTTCAAGTCAATTTCTCCTTGGCTTCAAAATTCAACTAAGAAACCTCAATGAAACCTGCCCTGATAAGGTTGACCATATCCACTTCTGAATGTATTCTTACAACTCGAATAATAGGGTCATAGTTGGTTGCTATGGCCTTTAATAGGTCAATTTCAAGGTACACATTGGGAACAACTAGTTTTCCCATATCAAGTATCCATGAATGGCTAATGGGGACTTTGAATTTCCTTTACCTAAAGAGATAGGTGAAAATATTCCACCTAGTTATTGGAAATGTAGTGTCTTTAATGGCATATTGTCTATCAAATATTCCATCTCCAAATCCAAGGCCTTGAAACATAGGTTGACCTATATGTTTTTCAATGGTGGAAGGAGGTAATAGGTCAAGTATAATTTTGGTGCAATGGTCTTTTTTAGATGTGGGGTCTAGGTTAGAAGACTTGGCTTTTGTGGGTGTCATTGGATTGAAAATCGACACAACCTAGGGTTTATTTGTTCTAGCTAGGGCTTAAAATTGACACAAGGAAGCTAATAAATTCAAGAGAAAATGACAACAAGTTGACGAATGTCAAAACTTAAAAGATTCCCTAAGTGAAGACTTAATTCACTACACCAAAAATTGCATAGAATTCATAATGAGATTTTAGTGTAGAGAAGGTAATTTTCACTTACTAATTTGTATGTGTTGAAAAACCCTAATTGTGGATGCTCGAGCTCAAAAATATACTGCAACAAGTCACCAGATGCTTTTAAGTTCTTTAATAATTTTCAAATTGCTTGAATTCCTACTTTTATGGTGAAAAAACTACTCAATATGAATACCATTTAAGCCACCAATTTATGTTCCCATGTGCTTAACACTTTATATGATGGATAGTTGAGATTAAAATGTCTCGCCCATAATTTAACCACATGCACTTTAAAATCCTTTAGTTTCTCAGGCCTTAAGCCTTTTAAAATCTTGTTGAAATATTTGATGAAATATTTCCTTATTTTCAATATTATTTTGGATTCCACATATCCTGCCATGTGGTAGCCACTCGTTGCCCCCACAAGAAATCTGGAGCCCCCTATGGGCTCCCATGGGTTGGCAAGGAACGACTAGGATTTGATCTACATGTTTCACCAGAGCCATTAAATATTCAAACTTTTAAGCACCACTATCCTTGAAACATGTAGCAGCGATCGCCAAAGTATGCCACATGACACATGCCCGCTCCCCCGCATCACTTCTTAATGCAATATTTTAATTGCACGGGCTAGCAAGGAGCCAATGAAATGCAAGAAGTAGGGCCTCCCAACCATGACTAAGGGGTTTTTTAATGTGCATGTATGATAAGTGGCATCTTAAAGAGGGGAAATTACCTAGGTCAACTAGAGACATAAGGCTTACACATTTGAAGAAATATTTCATCCCTAAGATAAAGTATAAAGGCAAGGACAATTTGACTTGCCATGACTTAGGACCTTAAGCTTGATATTTTTAAACTATATGCGAACACACGTTTCACTAGGAAAGAAAGGACCACCAAATCAATGTTGGTTACTGGAATAATTCATGACTTCAACGTTAAGAAAAAGTGAAACAATGTCAATGAAAAAATAAAAGGATGTTAGGGCCTTTTACAAATTAAGGGTTTAAAGAGGGTTTTAACCCTAAGACTTAACCCTAGCAACAATGCAAGCAAAACCCTACACCCAGAATGACCAAAATTATGAAATGGAAGCCTAGAACTAGAAAACAAATTCAAAGTCCCACTAGTGGCTCCAGCCGGGGATATCTATTCAACATGAACAGAGAAAGATCCTAGAATCTCAGGTAGAGCAAACCAATACAAATAACCAAAAAATAGGGAAATGCCTAGACAAGACAATCGAACCAGACCAAAACCCAGATATAGAAAATTTACATAAAAATACAATGTACATGGAAAATAGCATACCTCAAGAGAAGTATGGATTCAAGAACTATCCATGTATTGGTAGTTCATAAAGTTCAGCAGTTAGGCTCTGGAGGAAGTAGGAGTCTTCACCATGAGTGTTGTTGACCAACTAAGGGCCCAACCATAGAGTATCAAACTTCCCATTTTTACCCTTGTCTTCAGAGCTAGCATTCCACATTAGTACCATAATCCCAACCTCAAATTTCCTTGGAGAATCTCTTTTTCCATACAAATTCTTAACTTGCAACTACAACTTTGCATTCCTTTTTTGAGCATCTCTCCTTATTTCATCCACTTCCATCAAGCATTGATTTTTTGTTGCATGTCATCACACATATCATCATCATACTCCTATATAAAATATATTTTCATCAAATTATTTTGTGGCAATCTTGTAGCTATGCCATAAAACAAATTAAATGGTGAGTATCCTATTGCCCCTTTAACTATCACCCTATCTGCCCATAATGCCAATTTCAATTTTGAGTCCCAAGCCCTTTTGTTCTTTTCTATTATTCTCTTAATAATCTTCATCAGACTCTTGTTGCTACACTCAGCTTGGGCATTGCCCTATGGGTGGTATGGAGAAGAATATGATGCTTGAATACCATATTTATCACAGAAGCTGGTGAATTCATTGAACCTGAACCACATTGCATTATTAAAAAAAATATTTGGCACCCCAAACCTGATTAATATGTTATCCAATAGGAAATTAGTGACTACTTGTTTCCCTTTTAGTAGGAATTGCTTCCACCCATTTTGTGAAGTAATCTATGGAAAATAAGATCCGGGAATGTCCTCCATTGGAATTTTCTGAAATCTCTCCTATAAATTTGATTCCCCATTGCTGAAAGGGTGCTTGGACTGAAACAAATATTAATAGAAAGTTTCCTAAAAACTTAAGTTTCCCAGAAAATCTTTGGCATGCATCGCATGCCTTCACTAAGTTGTGAGCATCCTTAAACATTGTTGGCCACCAAAACCCTACTCTTAAGAATTTATGAGAATTTTTTTTTGCCATGTAATGACCTCCACACACTTCACTATGCATCTCATTTAAGAGTTCCAAGGCCTTTGCACCATCAACACACTTTAACAAAACCCCATCTAGACTCCTCCACCATAGCTCATTGCCAACAATGACATATTTAATCACATGCAATTTTAGAGTCCTTTCATTATCAATCAATCCTTCAAGGCACTATATTGTTTGAAGATATTGGACAATGTGCCTATACCAATCACAAGTTTTTATGTCACAATTGGTGACACATATGTATATTCCACTTGATTGATTTGGTTAGCCTTCAGATTAGTATCATGCATCAATTTGGCTAAGCCTTGGCCTTTAACCATTTTAGTAATATGAAGGTCAATTTTAAACTCCTATATTTTGTTTATCCATCTATACCTTCTACACGTGACCTCCTACTGGGTAAAGATGTCTTTGAAAACATCACTGAGAACATAAGCAATGACTATTTATCCCACAAGGTGAGCCCTAAATTTTTTGACTACTTTAACCAACACATATGCTTGCTTTTCTGCCATGTCATATTTCAACTCAATGGCCTATAATGACTTGTTGAAGAATGCAATTGGTTGTTCAAAACCTTCTTCATTTTCCTGCAATAAAACTGTAGCAATTGTGTGGAAGAATGCAAAAGAGAAAATTTGAAGAGGTTTGGAAAATTCAAGATTCCTAAGAACTTGAGCCTCCTTGATTTCTTGTTTAATATTTTGAAAAGCCTTACTTGGCTCTTCACTCCAAACCACTTTCTCACCCTCCTTTAGCATTTTAGATATAGGGCGGGTGATTTTTGCAAAATTTGTGACAAACCTCCTCAAAAAAATTATTTGTCCAAAGAATGACTGAATGTCTTTGACATTCTTTGGTTGTGGGATTTTTTCAATTGCAGCTACTCTTTCAGGTTCGATTCTCACTCCTTTTGACACTATGTTGCCTAGCAATTTTCCTTTAGTAACTCCAAAGGCACCCTTCTTTGGATTAAGTGAGATACCATATTACAAAGCTCTGATAAAGATCTTTTCCAAGTGCATGCAATGATCTTCCTCTTTCTTGGAGTAAGTAGTTAAATAATCTTGATAAGTTGCTAATAAAATGTTTATGAAATCAAAGAACACCACATACATAGCTCTCTAAAAGGTAGCACCAATATTGGTTAGGCCAAAAGGAATTCTCACATATACGTAGGTGCCCCAAGGAGTTATAAATGCAGTCTTATACTACTCAAACTCCTTAAATTTCACTTGATTGTAGCTAGAGAAACCATCCATCATTGATAGAAGCTCACAACCAATCACCTTTTGTAACATGGACTCCGCGTTTGGTAATGCATAGTTATATTTCAACGATGACACATTAATATTTCTAAAATCAACACACAATCTGATGTCACCATTCTTTTTCCTCACCGGCATAAGATTAAAGACCCAAGATGAGTGTTTGATAGGCTTGATGATGTCTGCATCTCTCAGCTTCACCAATTCTTCTTGCATTTTTGGTCCCAAGGTGGGGTTAATAGGCCTATGTTTTTTCCTAAAGGGCTTTACATTTGCTTTAAGAGGAATCTCATGCTAAAACAACTCATCTATATAGGCCTTTAGGTTATCATATGACCAAGAGAAAACATGTATATATTTCCTAAGTAAAGCAATCAACATTGATTTCATCTGGGGCTTCATCATTTTTCCCACATATACTTTCTTTGGAGCACTCTCGGTGTCAAGGTTCACCTCCTCTAAGTCCTTTGTATGTTTGGATGACTATTTGGTATTAATTTTTTCAGGGCCATCAAAAACCATCCCTAAGGCCACAAGACCCTTAAGGATAATATTGGTCTTAAGATGAGTAATTTAATTACCAAATACTATTTCTTTTCCATCCATAGTTTCAACAAATGCTCCAAAATCAATCTCCTGAACCTCATATTGGTCCACACATGTTAGAAGCCTCAATATGTCTTCATCATCATTGAAGACCTTCCAATTTTGTATGTTGTTAGGGATTGAAGGTCGTGTCTACACCTCAACTTTAGAGATTCCAACAAATGTTATGTCATCTAGCTTGAGAGAGATGTTGGCCAATAAATCAGCCACTTTATTCTTGCCTCTCTCCAGCTAATCAATACCAAAGCTATGAAATTGTTCTATGGAATCCCAAATGACATCCCTATACTACTTTAGCCTTTTGTTTTTTGATGCAAAATTTTATCCAACCTGGGATATAACTAGTTCAGAATCACCAATTACTTTCAGTTTCTTTATCCCATTTATTTTAGCTAACCTCATCCCTATTAGCAATGCTTTATACTCTGCCACATTGTTTGTACAAAAAAATAGCAAGGTGAATGAGAATTTAAAAGTTCTACTGCTAGGGGAAATAGATATCACCCCTACACCTGATCCCTCCTTCCAAAATTCTCCATCAAAGTACACATAGTCGAGAGATCATTGTCATTATATAACTTCCTTATCTCTTTATCTAGAATTGCAGGTTGCTTGTCACCTTCTTCTAGAAAATATTCCACCCTAAAATCATCGATGCCAGTATCAACAAAATTATTTTTTTCAAATCAATCATGTGTGGGACCCTAGACTCCCTGACCAACTTGATGTCTTTTCCATCAATAGGAAATGTGGCATAGGACATGTCACATTGCATAATCCCCCATGGAGGCACTCCATTTCCTTGAAAATATTACATAATTGGGTGGGATATCCACCACTGTAATGCTCATAGTAAACTCCTTGTTTGGGAATGCAACAAGTTTGTAAAGAAGTTCTTTAATAACCCCAATAACAGGTACCTCTCTAGGATCCATAGCATAACACTTTCCATAAGAACTATCTATTTGTAGTACCATCTCCTTCATAATCTCTACTGGCATTATGTTTGAAGAAGCTCCTGAATCTATCATATAATTCTTCAGTAGCTTTCCATCAATGATTAGAGTTGCAAAAAATGGATCTACCTCCCTGGGACACACATTAATTGTAGTACCCAAGTAAATGTGAGGGATCTCACTAATTACTCCCTCCATATTTTTCTCTTTCATTTCATTTCTACTAACTTTGGATGGAGTAGGCACCACCTTGTCATTACAGGCTATAGTTGCACCATTGATGAGGGTAACTACCTTCTGCTTATGTTCTTTTATCCACATTATTTCCAACAAAGGGACTGTAACTTTGACCTGTGAGAGGATCTGAAACATATCAACAAAGGTGTATTTAGACAAATCACATGGTACTATACTTTTCTGAGTGGCCTCCTTCTGATGTTCACACTTTCATCCAACTTTATTCATATCCCTTTCTTTTCAAGCTGAACAATCTACTTTGTAGCCTTTACTTTTGTATAAAGTGATACAATGTCTCCATTAGCCTTTGTATAAAGTGATGCAATCTCTTCATTTGAAGGTCTTCTTAAACTCACATCTGTTTCATCTATCTCTAGAGTATACACATTATGATCACTTCCATTGTCTTCATTTGACAGAACTTGTTGATGTTATACATTAGCTCTTTGTCTTTGACAATCAACATCAACTTCATGAGATTATTCCTCAAAAGAACACTCACCATCAA
The DNA here is from genome assembly GCA_007115665.2 of Sequoiadendron giganteum. Classification (NCBI taxonomy): domain Eukaryota; kingdom Viridiplantae; phylum Streptophyta; class Pinopsida; order Cupressales; family Cupressaceae; genus Sequoiadendron; species Sequoiadendron giganteum. The sequence continues at coordinate 282,441,662 of CM021102.1, read as the reverse complement.
CCAAATCAGATCTGATCATTCTTACATTTATCTCTATGCCATGGTCATGATAAGGAACATAACTACTAGATGCATTATGTTCACCTTCCAAGATTTGTGAACCTACATATTGGTGAGGAGAATGAGGTAATTGAAAAATTACACACCAAGGAGTCTCATCAGTGAAATTAACCGAATGCTTTTGTAAAGGATTAGGTGGAACCTGCCTTTGTGTGTTTTTATTTTTATTTTTGTCAATTGGCTTTCCATTTTGTCAATTAGTATTATAAGGGTGATCTTCGAGTCTTGGAGGCCTCTCATTTTTTTGAAAGTGTTGTTTGTCATTTCCAAGTCCCTTTTCATTTCTTGCAACATTATATTTTATATCCTTCAAGGTACTCATCACTTTGTCCCATTTGTCATCAAAAGTAGAAGTAGAAGCCTTTTCCTATTTATCCCTAGGGTTCTTTATAATCTTAACATCATCTCTCCTTCCCACCTTTCCTGAAGCTCTTCTATTACTTTCAATGTGCAGTGCAATTTTAAATGCATCCCTCAAACTTTGAGGGTCTTTATCTTTCAGGTGATAACTCATTTTAGAGTCAAATGTGTTGCAATAACTAGACATACTTCATCATTTAATCTCAAATTTGGTGGGACTCTATTCTTAGTCTTTTGAAATCTGATGTTAAAATCTAACACCATTTCATTTTTCCCTTTAGTGATGTAAAATTTATCGAGAATAAACATAGGGTCAATTTTTTCTCCATACTATTCTCTAAAAACCCTCTTAAACTCTTCCCATGATCTGATGCTACCCTTAGGTAGGCCTTTGTACCAATCCCTTGCATCCTCAATCAGTGATTGCATAAAAAAATTCATCACCACATCCTCATGCTCTACTTCATAATCATCAAGAAGATTGAGGAAAGTCCTTAAATGATTCGCACCAAATATTACATTGTTTCCAATGGTTTTTCTCAACACAACCTTGATATCACTATCAATGGGATTTGGGTAACTAGGTATCCCATCAAAAAATAACTATCTATATCTTTCCAATTGCAAAGGTCGTATGTGAAATTGGTTTTCTCTATTCTCATTGTGCCTATTTTCTCCATCCTCCTACTTTGTGGTTCACATTTCTATCTCCAGATTGGTTATAGGTGTGCTCATTTCTATTTGTGTTCAAAGGCTTGGAGGTAGGGATGAATTGATCTGCATGAGATGAAGTATTGATATCCATTTTAGGTGTAAGCTTTACTGAGGAATGAGGAGGGTCTTGTGAAGTAGATGTTGGGGAACCTCCAACAAGGTATGAAGTTTTTTAGGAAGTCAATATTCTTCAACATTTCAACATTATCTCGCATGATTTGAATTCTTTCTAACTCCTTCTTTAGTTCCTCATTTTCCTTTCTCAATTTTGAATTTATAGTTTCTGACTGATCAGGCACAACAGGCTTTTGAGATGAGGCATTTTCATTGATAACAATTTTTTTCATAGGCTACTTTCATTTATCAACTGGTTGGTTTGGGACACTTGATGCAAGATGTGGGGCAACAATGCTTGTAACCGTGGACTTAGTCCAAGTAGTAGTGTTATTATTTTTTATGGGGTCATGTTTATTCTTCTTGTCAAGGATTTCAGAAACAATAGGGCATGTGGTAGTAGTGGGAATTGGTTTAGGTTCTTCTTGGTTCACGAGTTTCATATTTTCCACTCTTATTCTCAACATATCTCTCTCATACACAACATTTCTAATATTCTCCTCTTTCTCCTTTTCCTTATTCTTCCTTATCTGATCCTGTATCTCAGCTTCCTTTTGGAGAGTATTGATTTCATCAAATACATCAGGATCTAGGAGGGTAATCTCAGAATCTGAGGTTTCTACCAAATATATAAGGTTTTGAGCATTGTCAATGGACCCAGTTAGCAGATCAGGTGGCAAAGCAGAATAGCCATTTGAAGTGGGAGGGAAAAGATCACCAATAGAAACATTGGTAGAAACAATATTATGATGAAGAATTCTACTCCTACTTCTTCATTTTCTAGGCCTAGATTTGTGGATACTTACAACAGATTTATTTTTAATATCTCCTTCATCCTCATAATCTAATCCTAGCAAATTTTGCTAGCTTTCATGACTACTATAATTGTTGATAGAAAATGAACACGTTCAGGAATAGGATGTGGGGTAGACTTACTTGTATTTGCATCCTTCTACTTCCATGATTGCTTGGGATTCTTTTGAAGTTCACCTTCCAGCTTTTCATTCGGGTGCTTCTTCATATGAGCTCTAGTCTTCCTCATTTCTTCTTTGCAACTTCTTCTTTTTTGTCCTTCTCAACTTCTTGTGATGAATTCAATGCACTAGCACAAAGACTCAGAGTCACCACCCAAATTAATGAGAATTTAAGAAAATATTTGTGAATCTCGAATAGATTTTCAAGGAATTTATGTATACAGAGACTTCTAAGATAGACCTTTAGAAATTTGACAAAAGGCTGCAAATACTACTTGGATCTTTGATAGAAAGACTTCAATTTGACCAATGGAAGGAAAAATTTATGAATTATCTCATGGATAAACACATATTTCCAAAATAGATGACTCTAACTCTAAATCTTGATCTCGAACGAGAGACTTTGCACAAGTATTTCCTAGTAGAGTCGCCAATCTATTGGTGTTTTTTAAATACCAAACGAAACTCACAAGTAGCCTATGGAACTGCCATCTTCCAATGGTTAATTAATTGAAGGTATCGGTCAATGAATGAGTGAAAGCTACAAAGATATTTTCTCCTGCACTTTGGTCTCTACAAAAATCGGAAGGGTGACACCACACAATGTATTTAAGATCCTCTATGCCAATTAACCTTGTACATTGTAAATAACATATTAGCTCAACACAAAACTACTTGAAAATTTAATTAATGAAAATATATGGCTAATCCTCTACACATTAATCATTTCAAAATCAATGCAACATATTAGACTTCAATTGACATACATTTCAACAAGAGTTTAAAGATTTAATGATTTGAATGTATTGTTTGTGAAAGATCATGAACATGTAGTGAAAATACAAATCCTAGACCAACACCTTAACCTAGGGTATGGATTCCAATTAAACATAAGCCATAATGGATAACATAATATTAAATATTATCATCACAAAGATATTATAATGTTGCATTACAACACCATACTCAAATATCCAAAACCAGAAATCATTACCATATCCTCACATTCAAATTACACAAATATATGGTTCTATAAGAGAGTTTTAGCTAATTCCTTGAATTAGAACATAGAAAAAACCACACTTTCATTGAAACACAATGAAGATATCTAAAAATATCCTTCATCAATTTCATTAATAATTCTTATAACAAGTAAACGAGGAGAGAATTGGCTCAAGAATTATGTCATTCTTATATTTGAATGCTAGCACTGCCATACGAAAATAGACTTGCATAAAATGAAGACTCAAAATCCTAGATAGAGACTCAAACTTTATTCTCTGTATTTCCTACTACAAAATTTCTCATGAGATCAATCAACAACTTGTGTAGCTAGCCTTAAATTCCCTTTTATAGAAACAAGGGAGAAAAACAAGCTTCAAGCCAGTTGACACTTGTCACATTTTAGTTTGAAAATTATAATCACATTTCAAAATATGGGAATATTTTGAGGACAAAATCCATCATATTTATATTTGCAATCCTTTGTCTCTTTGATATAATTTTTCCCTCCTTTCTTCATCTATCTTTGAAGGCTAGCCACGAGAACTAAGTTGGAATGTGAAGAAAAAACTCCACATGTGCAAAGTGAAAAACCCCTATCTCCACTCTTGTCGAAAACTCTTTGATTTGTTGAGTGTACAAAAAGAAAAATTCACCACCACCCTATCTCAATAGTAACTCACAGGTCAGGAATATCAACATACTTCCTCTTCCATAGTTCAAAATCATCATCAGATTGCCATATGTATGAAATAAATTCATCAAACTTGGTTTTGTATGAGCAATACTCGATTATTGTCTGAGTTGATTCTTTATCAAAACTCTCAAGGAAAACACTCATGAAAGATAGTTTATGATCCATATTATCTTTCAGCATGTCAATATCTACACTCTCACAAATTAATGTTGCTTGAATTGCAACTGAACTATTTATTTGGTCTTTCCAATGTTCGAGGGGCTTAACACCGCCAACATCATTTAGAATATCAGGTAACAAACCAAAGTTAGCTTCATCAAACTTTTGCACCAACTCCCTGATGTTCTTCCCATTGGATCCATTAGCCCTTAACATTCTACAACCCCTTTTACAACTTTATGGGTTGGGGAAATGTTGGGTGGTTTATTTGCATCATGGGTTGATCCAATAACCATATGCTTCAGTGTTTCCAAACTAGGGATCCATTTGTCCATCAATGGGATGGAAAGTTCCTTGTCCCTGTCAAATTTATTTACTACATCAAACATTGCAAAATAATTTGAATTAACACTAAGAATCTTCCTTTCAATCTTCTTATTCAAGTGCTCCAATACTACAGTTATAATATTCATACTATTCATATATACTGTTGTAACCACATGCTCAAGGAATTCATCATAAACATGGAGTTGTTCAATAAACTTCCTTCTACTGGCCCTTTGCCTTGGTCGAGTTGTAGCTTATGTACTTGGATTGAGATATGCAATGGGCACATAATCAATATTGTATATAACCAATTCCCTTGAAGTGGAAGGAGGAGAATGTTTAGGAGAGGGTTTTGAGCATGTGGAGAAGGGGGAGAAATTGGAACCTCGACCTATGGTGGAGCAATGGGTTGTTGTGCCTGCAATTATTCTTTTAGCAATGCCCTTCCAGTTGCAATTCTGTAATCTTCTACTCACCCTTATTGTATGAAATCACCAGATCATTGTACTCCTTATTCTTTTGGTCACATCCTTCCTATAATTACTCCACAATGGCCTTGGTGAACTATTCCAAATTCACAACCAATGTGGTTTCTTCCACTACTGGAGTTTCAGATGCTCTCTTTATTATTAGGCCACCCCTTAGATCAGTTCATGGCTCTACAACCTCAGGTTTGTTGGTGTTTGGAGCTAGGGCTCAAATGGCCAATGTATCCCACTGTGGGATGAAAGTTAATCCATGTAACCCTACAGTGGATTCCTCTTTAGTTGCAAACACTGGAGTGTTGTGTCTCCTTACCGTATCAAATGCAATGACAGATGCCATATCCTACTTTGGTAAGAGGAGTACTCCATCCTTCCTTACTAGCTCCCTACCCTCAACAAGTGTTATTTCTTAATATTTGGCTTTCATCTGTGCAAGAACTCTTCATTCAATGACTTCCCTAGGAATCTCTAGTCTATTTAACCATCCCAAGTTTTACCTCTTCATCATATGCTTCTCTTTGGGCTCTCCAAAAAACTTCTTGGAAAGCATTTGTTTTAACAAAAGTATCATCATCCATGGAATCATTGTGTGATTTCTCTCTAACATAATCTACATTATTAGTTCCAATAAGATCAGCCTTGCTCAACATAAGCCTTTAAATTTGTAGACTCGCCTCCCTTGGGGGTGAAGGCATACCTTGCCTCATTTCTTCTTTAGTGACAATGAATTCATCACCTAAGTGAATGGGATAATCAACTAGTCGAGGTGATGCAACACTGTTAGATGGTTCAACTCTCCTTCTCTTTGGAGATGACTCCCTTGGAGGTGAGTCAAGCTCAATAACTTGTGGAGAAGGTGAGCTCATAAGTTGAGGAGAAGAAGCCTTGGATTCCTTAGAGTTAGGGGGAGTGGGAGCAATTTTCTCCTTTCTTACAACATCCTTTCTTCTTGAAAATACAAATTGTTTTGTTGGTGGCTTTTTTGATGGCTCTTCCTCTACCATGGGTGCTTTTCCTTTATCCTGCACCTCCCTTTCTTCCTTAAGCCTACCAATCACTTTGTCAAAAATTTGTAGTATTTTTTCCATTCTCACCACACAGTGATCAATGCATGCATATGTCCCCTTGAAAGTGGGATTTGCATCCTACTTTGCCTTGTCCAATTTGACAAAGGCTAGCCATTTCATATTTCTTTCCTTGCACAGTTGATAGTTAAAATTGTTTCTAATCACATCCTCTGGAAAATAGAAACTGTGACAATATTGTCCACCTCTGATCCTATCCTTTAACCATATCATATAACATTTAGGATCATGGTTTATGGATTTGCAACACTTCATCCTAAGAGCTTAATTTTATTAACTATATTCTTCCAACCATCTTTAATCATGCCAAAATCAACAAAAATAGTACAAGTAAGGAATAGAGTCCCCTTTTTCATCTCGACCAGGTGGGTGTCTTCTACCTTCCCTAATTGTCACATAACCTCTAAAAAACCAATTCTTAGTGGCACATCCATTGGGAAAAATGAGGTGTGACATTGGTGTCACAGACCCTAAGAATTATGCAGTCAAAATAAGGGATAATGTCTCCCCTGTTGTATTAAATACCCTTCTCAGGTATCCTTTCCTTGGGTTTGAGAAAGTCATGCAATTCCTTGGGAATCCTAGGTGGATTCAACATAAAAAAATCCTCTCAATCTTGAACTAAAATTATTAGAAAACACCACAAAACTAGAATTTTGATCATTCATATCAAGAATATGGGTCTATGTCTGTACCAAGAGATCTTCACCATTCTCATCCTGCTTGTCTAATTTCATATCCTGACCAAAAAGCATAGCTCCCTTGTACAAGAACATGTGAAGGAGCAATGAATACCACTAGAACTGAACACCAGTTTCTCCCTTCTTAAGAGTTGTCAATCCCTTGTGGATTTGATCAAACATGTAGGTTGAAAAATCATACAACCAATTAACTATGGGATGTTGGATGTTGGCTGCCATATACATAAAAGCCACTGGCATCACTATAGGAGGATCCATCCCCATAATCTGATATAATGCAAAAGTCTTTTGGAAATAGAATTCAAACTTCTTTGTTGGGAAGGGCTCCTTGTCTAAGGGATTCAATTTGATCTTTATCCTAGTTTTCCCCCTTCCCATGAACTTTTTCAAGTGTGTCACCCTGAAAGTTACTTTAGTTTTCTCATATTCTTCTTTAAGTGCCTTCAAGTCATTTTCCTCCTTGGCTATAGAATTCAACTTAAAAACCTCAATGAAACCTGCCTTGGTAAGGTTGACCATCTCCACTCCTAAATGTGTTCTTATAACTCGAACAACAAGGTCATAGTTGGTTGGTATGGCCTTTAGTAGGTCAATGTTAGGGTACACATTGGGAACAACTAGTTTTCCCATATCAAGTCTCCATGGATTATTGATGGGGACTTTGGATTCCCTTTTCCCAAGCATATAGGTGAAAAGATTCCACCTATTAAAGATATCAAGTTTCCACAATCCATCATGTTGTTCAAATTTAGTTTCTGGTTTTGATTGTGTAAATTTTTTTTATACAATCAAAACCAGAAACTAAATTTGAACAACAAGATTCCACCTAGTTATTGGCAATGTAGCGTCTTTAATGGCGTACTATCTATCGACAATGCCATCTCCAATTTCAAGGCCTTGAAACATAGGTTGACCTATACATTTCTCAGTGGTGGAAGGAGCAATAGGTCAAGTATATCTTTGTGCAACGGTCTTGTTTTAGGTGTGGGGTTTGGGTCAAAAGACTTGGCTTTTAGGGGTGCCATTGGATTGGAAACCGACACAACCTAGGGTTTATAGGTTCTAGCTAGGGCTTAAAATTGATGCAAGGAAGCTAGGAAATTCAAGAACAATTGGCAATAGGTTGACAAATGTCAAACCTTAAAAGATGACCTAAGTGAAAACTTAATTCACTGCACCAACAATTGCATATAATTTGTAATGAAATTTCAGTGTAGAGAAGGTAATTTTGACTTATTGGTTTGTATGCACTGAAAAACCTTAATTATGGATGCCCAAAGTTTGAAAATCTACTGCAACAATTCGCCAGATGCTTTTAAGTTCTTTAATGATTTTCACATTGCTTGAATTGCTCTTTTTATGGTGAAAAAACCACTCAATTGGCCTTACTGCATCATATCCACCATTGCTGCTCTCTCGCGTGAACCAAAACGACTCAATCTACCTCATGATTAAATCTTAAATGTGGATCGTTGATCTCTCATCTAGCTGGAGTAATGAATGACTTAGATGGAGTCCCGCACACTTGAAATGTTGACTTATGCTTACCTCCATGTTCCACCAATAGAGACATGCCATGTGGTAACCCTCCTTGCCATCTAGTGGGCTCCACCATTCTTGACAAGCTTTGACGACATCAACATGGCAGCAGCCCACTAGCCTGCATGAGATCCCAAGGGCTTGATCAATGGTTGTGGGATGGCGGGGAATGACCCAGATTGAGTCTCCACACCACAATATGCATACCCTTTAAGCCACCTAGTCACACGCCCAAGTGCTTAACACTTTATATGACAAACGATTAAGATTAAAACATCTCACCCACCATTTAACCACGTGTGCCTTAAAATACTTTAATTGTGGAGGCCTTAAGCCTTTTAAAATCCTATTGAAATATTTGATGAAATATTTCCTTCTTTGCAATAGTCTTTTGGATGCCACAGATCCTGCCACGTGTAGTCGCCTACTACCCCCACAAGAAATTTGGAGCCCCCTGTGGGCCCTGCGAGCTGGCGAGGAACGACTAGGATTTGATGTGCATGTTACACCAGAGCTATTAGATCTTCAAACTTTTAAGCAGTGTCGTTGTCCTTGAAGAATGTAGGACCCACCACCAAACTGTGCCACGTAGCACATGCCCACTCCTCGCATCACTTCTTAATGCAATATTTTAATCGCATGCATTGGCAGAGAGCCAATGAAATGCAAGAAGTGGAGCCTCTCGACCATGACTAAGGGGTTTTTTAATGAGCACATGCGATAAGTGACAACTTAAAGAGGGGACATTACCTAGGTCGATGGGAGACATAAGACTTAGGCATTTGAAGAAATATTTCAGCCCTAAGATAAAGTATAAAGGCAAGAATTATTTGGCCCGCTAAGAAAGATAGGACCACCAAATCAACGTTGGTTAATGGGAAAAGTCATGACTTAAACATTAAGAAAAAGTGAAACAATGTCAATGATGGAATATAAGGATGTTAGGGCCTTTTACAAATAAAGGGTTTAAAGAGGGTTTTAACCCTAAGACTGAACCCTAGCAACAAGACAAGCAAAACCCTACACCCATGATGCCCAAAATTTTGAAATGGAAGCCTAGAACCAACACAATTTTCAAAGTCCCACCAAAACCCTCAACACAAAAGCACCCGACACAGAACCCACATTGCGTTTTCTATTGTGATTTCTCTAAACGTTATTCATTTATTCAATGAGAACATTAAAATGCCAAAATTAAAATACCCTCAACACAAAAGCACATAAACAGCTCTGCATTTCAAATGAAAACCCCATTTCGCAAGGAAAACCCTTTGAAACCTCTCACTGAAAAACCCATCTTCACAACGAATAGTTGTTCAATTCTTCATAGTTCCTAGGCAGAATAGCAAAATGACATATATTTCTGGTAGATATACATACCTGCTAGCTTGTTGTCTGTGCTAGTCAAATGTGTTTTGGTAGGGAGAGTGTCTACTCTTCTTCGGCTTGTGAACGCCTACAACTCCCTTCCGCGCTCCCCAACAACCTCCAAAATGCAAATGCCAAAAATGACAACGTTTTGGGCTTTTTGTCCATCTAATTTTTGATTTTGAAAAACCCGCCGACGCTGCCACCCTTTTTCAACGATAAACATGTGACGGCACTCCAAATGACACGCACCTAAATGTCCGTCAACACGGTCTATCGAGGCTTTCCATCGGTATGTTTTGTCGAGCACATGGGATGGGATTTTATGTTATAATGTTACATACATAGGTGCTTTTTGTCGGGAGATTAGCTTCTCCCTTATAAAATTATGAATACTGACGTTGCCGACACTCTTTTCCCAAACGGTATTTGTAAGATAGTAAATTCAGTCGTACGAGTTATTTTTCAAAACTGTGTCATTTGAGAACAATACAGTAATTTGAAAACGACAATGTTCAAGAGTTTGGTAGTATTTTAAAGCCTCGCCTACAAGAACGTACGTACATGACATAATCTTGGAAGCAGTATACAGATATAGGCTTTTCTTTTTAGCATTGACAAACTTGTTTCTAAATTCAATCCAGACAAGAACTTCCACGTCAAAAGCTTATCTCAAAACCAGAAAAATGAATCCTGCCATTAACATCATTGAGAACAGTGAGCCCATTTCTGTAGGGAAGATAATATGGGTACAGAACGGCCTAAAATGATTATATAAAAGTTCCTTTTTAATATGATTTAGCATAGAAAATGGTAATAGACCATGAGAAAGAATTTATTACTATTAAATTATTTGGAGAAAAAGAGGATCTGATTGTGTCCCTCAGAATTCCTGAAGAGTAATGGGGTGTTTGTTCCAACTCATGGTTTATCACTCCTGATAGCAAAACATAATAAAGTTTATGTTCTTAAGCATAGCTTCAAGAGTTGCAGATAATTTCTCTGCCCCATAACTTTGTTTAGAGCTGCATGAGTATCATTGAAGAAGGGGGGAAAAAATTAACTTGTACAAAGAAGCAGCACCCAGGATTGTAAGCCCTCTTTCTAATTCTTGCAGGATCTCCTTTCAAGCTCTCTCTCAAAGCTGTAAAGCTTATTTCTGTCATGAGACAACTAAAACAGAAGCAAATAACAAATATCTAAGGTTGGAAACCAAATAAGACAGTGAACACATAGATATTCTTACAGCATGAACAGCAACTTTGGGTTACAAATCAAAATGAACTGTTGCTGAGTATGTAGAGGAGCACTGCTTAAACAACCACCACTTGAACTTTCTGGACAGGTAAAATTTGAAAGTGTGAACATGTAACCTGCTTCTTTCAAATAGGACAACCTAACATCCCACCAAATCAAATCAAATTGGACCCCTTCTCTTGTGGAAATGTTTAATTTTAGTATTAAAAATGTTGATTTTATATTAATAAGATAGTTTGTGGGTTTAATTATGTATGTTTTTCATTGGATGTTTTGAATCACATTCAGTTATTCATCATCGAGAAAAAGAAATAAAGAAGGAAATTACAAACAAAATCTTTAAAAAGAAATAAGATTCTAAAAAATTTATGCCAACTAATGTTGATTTTAATATAAGAAATATAATTCAATCGAAACCCATTAAACTAATTGTTTCAAATTTTTAAATCTGATTGTAAATGATCTAATCATCATTCTTTGTAAATCAATTAAGATTTCTCCTCATTTCCCTGTTGTGGTGTTTTATCACTGAAAGGACTTTTATATAATCAATTTTTCTAATAAATTTCTGACTCATTTCTCCAATAACTTAAAGACTAGCAAAGAGCTACACGTCAATGTTTTCAATAATTATTTGTTCAGTTCATTATGGGGGCAAAGAAGAAAAATCGGCACAGTGGAAAGTTTAACTAACCACTAAGTCAGAAAGTGCTATAATAATATAAATATCAGTTGGAAACTTTGACTGTAACTTAGCTTCAAGATTAATATCAAGATCAAGATAAAAGCTCAAAATATAATAAATTTCAATAACATGATGTGACTGATCATCGAGATCCAACATCACAGTAAGACACAATTTGGTTGTATTTCATATGGTTGTAGAAGTTCCTGCTTAGACATTGTTGGGTATTAAACTATTGCTATAGAAATCTGGGTTACATATACTTATTCAATTTTTGCCTATTACTGAAGATGTCAACTGATACGGTAGGAGCCATTTAAGGACGCCTGCCGCCTTTTCCCTTCTTAGGATCGTGCTTTGGATTGGGTTCTCCAATTTCATAGTCATTTGCTGCAGTATCCAGAAACCTTCTATATATGATACTCTCCTGCCAAGCCTATATGAAAACTCCATTAAAATCAAAATGAAAAATAATGAAAATAAATGTTATCAAGTTTCTACAATTCATATTGATTATTGTTATATGATTTCTGAAATTGATTGTGTAAGAATTTTTGTATCAACGTTTTAGATCACATTCCGTGATCTATCATCAGAATAACTAAATATGATCAAAATAATATTAAGAAATTCATACCTCTTTAAAGAAATTACCATTGAATTCCACAGGCCCATTATACTGTTTCTCAGTGAAACCCTTTTCATCTGTAAAAAAAGGAAAAAGGAAAACCATAGATCAGTTTTAGCAATATTCATTCAGTACTGATTGTAATTAACAACCTCTAAATGTTCAATAAACTTTTGAGGAATTCCATTCTTTTACTGACCTGTCAACAATGGAGTCGCATATTTTATGCAGTAAGAAAGCAGAAAGATAACAAGCAAGGCGTGATAAATCCTCTGAGACGCAGCCATACTTCAACCAAACTATCTGACTTGTTCACTGAGATGGCTTTCCTCGTCTCCCCTATCCCATATTTATACACAAAAAAAAGTAGTTATTTTTTCAAACTCCAACCCTAAGCACAAATGATCTAGAATAAAACATATTTGGTTACGTCATACTTCGTATTCACAAAAAGCTTCCTTGAAGCACCATATACTCCAGGCCTATAAAAATTGAGGAGAAGCCACATACCTTTTAGTGAATTGAGAATGTCAACACTTGAACATGAGAGCCCACTAAGAGACCGACATGCTATAAATATAAAATAGCGTGTCTTGCTTGATTCTTTAATGTGAACACTAGGACAACATAAATGTACATCTAAGAAAGTGGTTCTGGATTTTTTTAAGAGAATCTAATCCATCTAAATCATTTAGAATCAAATTTAATTCATTTTATACATTTTAGAAATTTTAATCTTGTTTATGAAAATAAGTTTGGATCTTCTTTAGTGAGAGAGTCCACTCCATCAAAATCATCTAAGTATCAAATTTAGTTCAATTAACATCTTTAGGAATTTTAATACCTCTAAGAATTTTGAATATCAGTAGATGATGTAATCAAATAGCATGTCATCATTCTAATTAGTTAAACTACAAACCTTTGGTAGTATACATACTTTTTTAAAAAGTGGTAATTTAAACAAATAAGTTGATATCTTTTGGAGTAAGAATCCAATTCATCAAAATCATCTAGGAATCAAATTTAGTCCAATTTTATTATCTGTAAGAAAGTCGAATCTTGTTAATGAAAATAAGTGGATATCCTCTCGAATAAGAGAGCTCAGTCCATTAAAATCATGGACAGGGATCAAACTTATCTCAATTAATACCTCTAAGAAACTTGAATCTAGATCGATGGTGTAATCAAATAGCATGTCATCATTCTAACCAATCAAACTACAAACTTTTGGTAGTATACATAATTTTTAACACATTAAATACTTCATAGAGTTGATATTTCTATTTAAGTTAGGATGAATGTAAAAATATATTTCTTATAGTATATTTTCAAATTTTCTATTAGTCTTTTCATTTTTATTAGGATTTAATTATATAGTTTTGAGTTAGATTTTATTGATCTATGTTTCATATTATTTATGGTTATGAATGGTATATTTATCACTCCTTGTATTTAGTTATGTTTGTTGAGTTGAGTATCAAAAAATTATTAAAAAGTTACTTATAACATAACATCATAAATTGTCACCCCTGACAATTTCACACTACATTTAGCTCTCCCTTATGTGATTGGACCTAATTGTTCTCTTAAATTACTCATTTTATGGTCATCTTTGGAAAGTCAAAATTAAATTGAGAATTATTATTTAATATTTATCTAATGACATAAAAAAACTCAAAATAGGTCTACTCTAGGGTGGTACCACCCTTAACCAGCCTATTTTAGCCCCAATTTGAATGTGTTATTTTTTGAATTTTAACATTTATAAATTTAAATACATTTGTTGGCTTTTGATAATTAATTTTGTGAGAAAACAAATTATTGCATATAAAATACAAGTCTTTTTCACCATTTGAAATCGTAAGAAAAAACTAGTGATTTGATTGAACAATTGAGCATCTTAAAAATAAATCATGAGTAGAATAAGAAAATTTCACAACACTTATTATTAGTCAAGATTCATATTTGCAATCATGAAGTTTTCATGTAAATTTATTGATGATATATGTTCATTTTTTGTGAGTACTAACACTTGTAGGACCTTCAATCAAGCAACCAATTCTCCTTGTATGAGATGAGTACAATGAATTCAATCCATCAAGGAAACTAGATCTAAGTGGTAAGTTGTAACACTTGTCAATATACTGAAGTTGCTTACATCAACATCAAATCTATGATGGATAGGGGTTTTTCTAAGTTGTGGGTTGAGGGGGACTCCCTTAACATTGTTAATTACTTGCTTGGAAATCAAAAGCCGAGTTGGACAGTTGATCAACTTATTGTTGATTCCATTATGATGTTGAGATGAGACCCATGTCACTCATACCTATAGGGTAGGTAATTCCCTTATTGATTTTTTCACTAATGAGGCTATCGATCTTAATAATTGCAAGGTGTTAGAGGAGTACTCTTCCCTTCCCGAGAAAGCTAAGATTTTATTGTGAGATGTTAGCTAGATTTGGGCTTGTGATTTGGGGTGATCGAGTAATTATCACCCTCTTGATTACCACACATTTTATTGGTTATGTTTCGCCCATTCTCGTGCTCAATTGTATTCTTGTAAATGTGGTTCAACTCTGGTATGTATTAATTCTTTCAATTGATATGGGTGGAGATAGGAGCAGGATTGAGCCCCTATCCTATGAGAAGTGGAGAAATAAACACAAAATTTGGAGGGTTCTAAGACATGGGAGTATCATGCCCTATTTGGAAAGGCTTCATGTCCATGACCCCAAATCCTTTGCAAAGTTTGTTCGATGTTGGCACAATAGATGTTTGAAGGTGAATGATGTGGAGTTCATCATTAATGCATACTTTATTGATTTCATTATTGGGATGCCAACAAATGGACACAAATTTTATAAAGAGAGGAAGAGTAATGAAGATGTTATGGACCTATTCTTCAAGGATAATGAAAGAGCTAAACTGGTGAAGGTTTCCTCGTGAGGGTATGAATGGGTTTCCCTTAAGAAAATTTGGGTTGATGTGGTGGAAGTTATAATGTGGTATGTTACTCTTGATGGTTAATTTACTACTATTCTAAGGCATCATTGTACTCTGCTAAACCATTTCAGACATGGGTTTCATGTGTCTTTTCCATTTTTTCTTCTTTCTTCCCTGGAAGTTTTGGTTTATGCCCACTTAAAGAATCATAGGTCCCCTATTTTTCATGAAGGCCTCATTTTCTCATCATGGAGCATGTGAGAGTGCATACCCTAGCTAAGTCTGTTAAGGGGAAAGAAAAGGCCATTAGTGAGGACTCTTTTTCGTCTAGTTCGGAGATGAGTGTTGATGGTGATGAAGAGTGGAAAGTGGAAGAGGATAATACTATGGGGGTTTCCTTGTCCCCCATGGCTTCCCCTTATAAGAAAACGAAAAAGATGAATTTAAAGAAGAAGGGACCCACCAAGAATCTTGTTATGTAATTCTCATGGATCTGTGTCTGGTGGGGAAGATAGTGAACAGAGTTCAGGTGGGTCTCACTGTTGCCCATCCTAGAAGAATGTTGAACTTCATGGCCAGGGTTCTGTTGTGTCTGGTAGAGATGAGGAGGAGTGGTTCATTCAGGCAAGGGACAATGTGGATGAGGGGCTTCCATAAGGCTTGCTAAAATGCAAAGATTGAGGTCTAAAGGTGGTGCAAAGGGTAAGAATGTGGTTCTAGAATAGGTAAAGGTTGTTGTTGATAATGTTGTTGATATTAAGGATTCCCCTACTCAGTAGACCTCCCCACTTGTGGATGGTGTTGGGGATTTGGGCAGTGAAGAGGCTTTGGGTGAGAGGGTTGTGTAGGAGGATGAGGGTGTGAACCCAGAACTTGGCAAGTCAAAGCCTTTAAATTTTAATCCTCTCTCTGAGGATTTTTATTATCTTAATGGTGATAATACTACCATGTATGAGCTATTGGATATGGCTCGATCTGGTGCTACTTGCACCTTTAAACTTGCTAAATGGGTGTTGTAGGAATTCAACAAGGTCAACATTAAAATCAGGGGCTTGAAGGAGAACATGTCTAATCATTCAAAGGGATCTTCATTATACTTGCTTATTGAGAGGCTAGTGGATTTGGAATACTCATTTTCTGATTTCAAAGCCCAATGTGAAAGACGCCTTCGTGAAATGGAGGAAAAGATCAAGGAAATGAATGAGGACATCAATAAGCTACTGTAGGTTAGCCATAGTTCGGTAAAAAATAGTATGGATTCTCTCAAGGATCTATTTGGTAAGATTAGTCAGCTCTTGAGCTTATTAAGGTTCTATTATTGTTGCAAGGTGTCACCCTTGATCTCCTCAGCATGGGCCAACATGCCGCTCGGGCTTCATGACATGGTTTAACCGCCTCTTGTGGATCTTGGATCTTGTATAAATCTAGTGGTTGTATCGGGTATTAATAGGTTGATCTTTTGGTGCAACGCCAACCACCTTTGCAACAATTGGTATTAGAGTCGAGGTCACAAGTTCGAACCCCTCACTTGCATGGGGGGATTATTGCAAGGTTTCTCCCTTGGTCTCCTCAGTGTGGGATAGCACAACGCTTGGGCTTTGTGACATAGTTTAACCACCTCTTGTGGATCTTGGATATTGTATAAATCTAGTGGTTGTCTCAGGTATTAATAGGTCAATCTTTTGGTGCAACAATAGCCACCTATGCAACAAAGAGGACATGTGAAGGAGTGTAAAATTAAAAACAATCAATGGGATTCCCCACAAAAAGGTCCTCTAATGGAGGTGATGAAGTTTTACTTTCTGCTTGTAATGTCATTTCTAATAAACATTGGTTGGTTGAATTAGGATGCTCGTATCATATGACTCCTCATAAGGAGTGGTTTTCCACATATAAGAAATATGATGGAGGTAATGTATACCTTGGGGACAACACTATATATCCAATTGTTGGACGGAGAAAGGTATTGTTTTGTTTCAGTGATGGGAGGATTAAAACCCTCCCTATTGTTTTACATATTCTTGGATTAAATAGAAATATGATTTTAGTTTTGAAGTTGAATGAGAATGCATGTAAAATTTAATAAGAATAGTTGCAAATTGGTGAGAGGAAACTTGGTGGTAGCAAGGGGAACTTGGATGGGAACTCTATTTAAGCTTAGTACCACTACTATTTGGAAGTCCACCTATGTGGCTGAAAATTCTAAAAATACATGTATGTTGTGGCACTGTAGATTGGGCCATATAAGTAATTAAAAAAAAAAATATTATGAATAAAAAAAATTTGGACGATTTATCTTATTCTGATGCAAGCACTTTGATTTTTGTGAGCATTGTGTGTTTGGAAAACATAATAGAGCATCTTTAGCAAAACAGAAATTGAAAATTGTTCATACAAATGTGTTTGGTCCTCTGGGTAATGATCCTATTGGAAGATATCGTTATTTTGTGACCTTCATTGATGATTTATCTAGATTTACATGGGTTTAATTTATGAAAAAAAAATCTAAAATTTTCACTAAGTTTAAGGAATTTAAAGCCTTAGTAGAAAACTAATCAAGATTGAAAATAAAAAAGCCACCACTTCTAGCAGAGTTGGTTGGGGCTTGGGGTTTGCATTCCTCAAGGTCACAAGTTTGACTCCACTTCGTAGTGGGAAAGGAAAGGGTCAGTATTATTACTTGTTCTTGCTCCACTGACCCGAGGTATAGGAATGGGATTTACCTCTAACCTCCATGAGGTTAGATTAATTTAAAACTCCATAGGGAAGAGAAGATGAGGAGAGCTCTACAAAAAGGGTTGGTGCACGACAACGGTCATTTTTCAAATTTTTGGGGAGGAAATTCCAGATCCTGAGGTCATTCTCATGAAGATCATATAAATTCCTCCTTGTTTGGGAAGTCCAAGGTAGACTTGTCTATTTCCAGACCTTTTCTTTGTCATTTTCCAAGAAAAAAACTCTCCAAGCGAAAGTAGGTAGTTTTTGATATCCATGGTTCTAATGAGGATGGAGGTCCAACGTCCTTTCCAAATGACATTCCTCTAAGGATCTCTTTCCCAAATAATATTGTGGTAGATCCTTTTTGTATTAGTTTCATTTGGAGAATCAAAGAAGCTTTCAATCTCATACGCATAGGTTTTCTTAGTTTGCAAATCCATCCCTTGCTTCTTTTCCTAATAATGTTACCTTGGGCAAGAGTTTCACTCATAAGACTACGTTAGTTGCGGGTTCTCAAGGTTTTTTTTCATAATACCAAATGGGTGAAGTCCTCAGCTCAGGCAAAAAATAAAAAATATTTGCAGAAGAATACATGGATCAAGGTGGATAATGCTTCCAACAAACCTTTTAACAAAGTTGATGGGGTCATTTTGCTAGATAACTTGCTAAGTGAGCAATCTGAAAACCTGCAACAAACCGCTCTCATTTGTAAGTTTTGGAAGTATACTCCTTCCATTTATGATTTAAAACTTTTCTTTTTCACGATTGGGAAGGAGTTTCAAATTTTTTTTACATTGATAGAGGAAACAAATTTTTTGTTGTTTTGTTTTCTTTGAAAAAGTTTAGGGATTTGGTTTACAAGGTTAAATCATGGGTCTGTGGGGGTTCTGGTATGTCGATTCAGCCATGGCATCAAAATTTTAATCCTCATACAAATACTATTTAGTTTATCCCATTTCGGGTTCAATTGCATTCTTTGCTTTGGAATACAAAGAGCCAAGCATTATTAAAATTTTGGCTAGTCACTTAGGCATTTTCTTGAAGCATGATCTTGGTTTTTTCCAAAATCCTCATTTACCAGTTCATTTATGTGTTCTTTTGGATACTGCAAAATATCTTCCATAAGATGTTTCTATCAAATCTAAAGTGGGTATTTTTTTACAAATTATTTTTATTTTAAGACTCCTTTTAATGTGTGCAAAATTTTTCATATTTTGGGTCACAAGACTAGGTCTTGCAAGGGAAAAAATGTGGTTAATTAGGAAAATGCAGCTAAAACCTCTGGGTTTTCTACGTAGTGAATCTTCAGGTTTGGATCAGGAATTTAGATCTAAAAGTTCTATGTCAAAGGGAAAGGTAAAATTGTCTTCGTCATCTCCTGGTATCTATATTCATCTTGATTTAGCTTCTTCATCTGGTGCATATTTGCTTCATCCTTCGCAGGGAGTTACAAATATTTTGTCTTCTATGTTAAATGTTTCCAATGAATCTATTTATTCAGGTTGTGTTTTGGCACATAAGTTAGACTTTGGAAGTCTTTTAGTGGGTAAAAAATCATCTTCTCATAGCAATTTTGAAAATTCAAAGGTTTCGAACCTCATATCAAACGTTGGTATAGATCTTTGGGGTATATTAGCATCGGGCAAGGTTTTAGTTCATATCCCTCTTACCCTTCCCCGTTTTTCTCAATTATATGTTTTGGGCCGATCCTTGCATCTTTATCTACCAAATATCTTTGTTTCTTTCCATCAATATTTTTCTATTTCATCTTCTTTGGTTTGGGATGAAGCGATTTTTAGTCATCGTTTGTTTCTAATGCATCTAATAGTAACCAATTAGCCTTGTTAAACCCTTCCCAAAGGTTATCAGTTGACAAGTCTTTTGGTTCATTTGATTTTATGGACATGCAGTCTTTGTTAGAGGATGGTACTCTTGAGGGATTAGTTAATAAAAATTTCCTTTGATGGAGAATTTTGTTATTGATGAAATCATTGATGAGTCTACAGTAGATACAGAGCAAAATTCAGAGGATAAATTTTCTTGTTCTTCTTTCTCATCTGAACAACAAAGTGGAAAGGATCTTTCCACATCCCTGGTGTCTTTTAGTAATGACTTGGAGTCTCTAAACTATTTGTTGAGTTTGCTTTTTTCTAGATCTTGTCACTTTCTCAAACTCCTGCTTCATCTCTTTTGGTTCAAAATTCTCTATGTAAAAGAGGCAGGATTTCAAATGATGTCAAGTTGCAAGAGGAGATTTCTATGGGGAGGCAATTGACTTTGGATGGCAATATTGAAAAGGATTCATCCAAAATTCAGATGTCTTTTAGAAATGACTTGGTGTCTCAGAATTCTTCTCCACCTGCTCACAAATCTCTGAGAAAAAGGGGTAGGAAACCTAATGTTATAAAATTACAAGAGGATTTAGTTTTGGGGAGCCAAATGTCTTTGGATGGTAGTATCAAAAATAGATTGAGGGGAGTGAACTGCTCTCTGAAGATATTATGAAAATAATATTGTGGAATGTTAGGAGAATTAATGATCCTAACAAAAGAGCTCGTATCAATCATCAAATTGATGTTTTTGGAGCTGACATTGTGTTACTTCAGGAGTCAAAGTTATCACAAGAAAATTTTGACTCAATCTTTAAAAAATAGGTGAGATGGAACTCCTTTTTTGTTTCTCAAGGAGCATCTAGTGGTTTGGTTGCTTTATGGAATCCTAAGTTTGTATTAATTGAGGCCTCAATTAATAATCAACACTAGCAGTCCCTAAATGTTTCACATTTTGATTTGAAATTCTGTCTTTATATATGCGCCAAATTCTACAGCGAGTAAGAAGCAATTGTGGGAAGAACTAAATCAGTATTTTTGCCAGTTAGATGAAGAGAAAGTGATTTTAGCTGGAGATTTCAATGCTATTCTCAACTTGTCTAACAAAATGGATGGTATTATTCCTCCTCAGAAAACAGTGGAGGATTTTAATGAATTTGTTCTAAACAATTCTTTGACAGATATTAAGCCAGCTAATGTTAACTTTACATGGACAAATAAATGCAAATATTTTCTTCAAATTGTTGTGTGTTTGGATAGGTATTTTATTTTGCCTGATTGGTTAATTGAATTTTTTTTCGTATCTTCTGAAATTTCACCTTGGGTGGGATCTGATCACTTTCCTTTAGCCTCCCATATAGATATAAAAAAGGTTGTCGTTAATCCAAAATCATCTTTTAAATTCCGAAAGATGTGGCTTCCGCATTCTGATTTTGTGAATTTGTTGTGTGAATGGTGGATTAAGGCACCTATGGTGGAAGGTACTTTCATGTTTTGTTTTTCCTACAAGTTAAGGTATGTGAAGGGAATGCTATTTTTTTTTAAAAATGTTTTTCACCAGAAAGAAGATGTTTTTAAACATATTACAGAGGTAAACGCTGAGATAATTAAAAATGGTTTGAATTTAGATACTTTTGAATTACAGAAAAAACTGCAAGAAGAATGGGAAGAACTAGCAGCTAGGGAAGAGGTTTATTGGTGGCAAAAGTCTCATGAATTATGGTTGAGAGAAGGGGATAAAAATAAAATAAAAAATTATAGGTCAACCCAGGTTAGGAAAGCTAAGAATGCAATTTTTTCAATTATGGATATCCATATGGGGGAGAAGTTAGTAAAAGAAGAACACATTCAGTGTAAAGGGGTTGGTTTTTTTTCAAAGTTATTATCATCTTCTAATAATAAGTCAGAACAGATTTATTTTGCTAGGGAAGAATTATTGGATGCATTCCATGCCTAGTTACTCAGGAAGATAATGCTCAGTTGTTAAAACCCTTCTTAGTAACTAAATTAAAATTAGTAGTTTTCTCGATGGCTCCTGATAAAGCCCCAGGGCCAGATGGGTTCATAGCATAATTTTTTCAAAAGTGTTGGGATTTCATTATAAATGATCTGTTAAACGCCCTAGAAGAGTCAAGGAGATCGGGTAGTATGTTGAAGCAGTTCAATGTGACTCACATTGCTCTTATTCCTAAAGTTAACAATCCTTCTTAATTTTTCAGATTTTAGGCCTATCTCTCTTTGTAATACGGTTTACAAAATTTTCACTAAAGCAATTTATATGAGATTGCTTCATATTAATCCAAGAATCATTTCCATTGAGTAGGGTGGTTTTGTTCCTAGCAGAGAGACAGTTGAAGGTGTTCTATTTGCACATGAAGTGTTGCATTCCATATCCTCCCATTGATCTTCTTTAATAATAATTAAGTTGGATATGCTGAAGGCATATGACAAATTGGACTAGTCCTTTCTAATGCAAAATATTGAGAAAGTATGGCTTTCATGAAAAGTGGAACAAATGGATTTTCACTTTGTTGTTTGGGGCAATTTTTTTGTCTTGATTAATGGTTCTCCATCTGGATTCTTTGGTTCATCTTAGGTAGTGCGGCAAGGAGATCCTTTGTCACCGTTTCTTTTTATCATATTGGTAGAAGCCTTGAGTAGATCAGTTAATAAAGCTCATGCATAAAGTTTGATTAAAGAAATCAAAATTACTTCCACAGATTTATCAGTGATGCATGCATTGTTTGCAGATGATACACTTCTTTTTGGTTCAACAACATTATTAGAAGAAAAACATATTAAGGTTTTGTTGGAAAAAATATTCTTTGGCTTCGGGGCAGAGTGTAAATGCTAATAAATCTAAAGTGTATGTGCTTAATACAAATCCTTTGTTGAAATATAAGATCATTCAGCTTTTGGGCTTTCAAGAAATTGATCTTCCTTGTAAACATTTGGGCATTCCCTTTTTTTTAGGTTCTAATAGAATTTCCTATTGGGATAAGGTTGTTCGCAGCATTCAATCTAGGATAGCAAGTTGGAAGGGGCATTGGTTATCTATTTCAAGGAGAATTTTGTTGATTAAATTTGTCTTATCTTCAATTCCAAACTATTTCATGGCAGTTATTAAAGCTCCTAGATCTATCATTATAGATATTGCAAAATTGATTAGATCTTTTTTATGGAAGGGGAACATGGACAACAAGAAGAAAATTTCACTTATCTCTTTGGAAAATATTTACAAGGATAAACTAAAAGGTGGGGTCAAGGTTCACAATATGTCATCAATAAATAGGGCTCTTGGGGCCAAGTTATCCTGACATATGTATGAAAAACCACATTTTAAATGGTGCAAGATCATGCAAGCCAAGTATTTGGATTGTGAGGATCCAAAACACATCTTTACAATTTCTAATCCTCCACAAGGATCTGTAATGTGGAATTTCTTGATAACTTATAGTAGAAAGGTAATTGTTCCTCATTTATCTTGGGAAACTCATGATGGTTTAAAAGAAATATTTTGGAGGGATTCATGGAACAAGTATCTTCCTCTTTACACTTTGCATGATTTTCAAACAGTAGAAACGCACTGGTCACAAATTTTGCATTTTAAGGTCAGGGATTATATACAAAATTTTGATGTTCTTATGGGGAAAGCAATATGGAAAGATTTACTTTTCATTCCACTATTTCAATTTATCAACATACAGAGTTAGTCAGGTTATTGGGAGAAAGGATTATTTTTTATAGTGAGAAGGCAGACAATCTCATTTAGGCTCCATCAAAATCTGGTAAATATTCAATCAAAATGGAGTATAAGGCAATCATTAATATGGATTCACAAGTATAACCTGAAAGAGCTTTGACCTTTTGTTGGAATTTTGTGGTTCTTCCTAAAGCGGGTTTCTTTACTTCGTTAGCCTTAAAGTACAAAATTTTAACTAGTGATAAGTTAGTCAAACTAAGAATTGCAACCCCCTTCAACTATGTGCTTTATGATTCAACTTCGGAAGAAGTTGATCATCTTTTCTTGCATTGTCCTTTTGCAATGTCTTGTTGGGACTTTGTGAAAAATAAATTAAGTTATTCATCTCCTTCTCCTTTCACTATCTGGGATTTATTCAGAAGCTGACCTCTTATGTATAAGTCTTCTTTATTTGCAAGTTTATGGAGAGTTATTCCTTCCTTTGTAGTTTGATGTATTTGGTGGGAGCAAAATAAAAGGATTTTTCATAAACAGATTTCAAGTGTTGATCAAGTATTGACAGGGTTGGAGAAGTTGATATGTGAAAATGTATTAAATTCTTATGTTCTCAATTCAAAACATTTTGGTTCTGAATTCACATATTGTGATTCTAAGAAAATTAAGGCTTGGCCTTCTCTAGTTATCCCATTCAAAGGTAATTGGAAGCCCAAAGTGGAAATGAAACAAGATAGGAAAAAGGTGATATGGACCCCTCTGGTGCATTCTAGGTCACAAGCTTCTATTCTCAATTGTGGTTCATTCTCGTCAGTTGGGTTAACTACATAATTTAAAATCTGTAGTTGGTTTACGATTTATTATGGAGTATTCAGTAAAAAAATTTAGGGTTCCAGTGCAAATTAAACCTGGTGAGTAGCCTTTTTCTAGTGATATTAGAGAATTTGAATTGTCATATATATTCAAAGTCTCTTGCCCTAGTATGGTAGATAGTGTAAGGACCATGATAGGTGAACATGTCTTAAGTCCAAGTGCTCCAAGGATACTTTTCCATCCTAAATGTTGTCATTTTTTTTGTCCAACGCTCTAGATCTTTTGCAGTCATTAGAGCTTCTAGAAATTATCATGGAAAAATCAGTTCAGCCAACTATTTTAAATGAAGATAAACTTCTACAATGTGTGCAGTCATACAACCTAGATAGAGGTAATGGTTTGGTTGGAGGCCTGTTCCCTAAGAAATATCTCAAATCCAAATAGTGTTATATGTCAGTGTTTGAGGTTGTAAGGAACAACCTAAAAAGAGATGATCCATGGGCTTTAATTAGGGTGCTAAACATGTTCTCAAATGATCTGGGTCTTCAAATGGTCGATAGTATCAAGTAAACATATTACACTCTTTCTTATTTTCTCAACCATCAAGCACGACATGGCCAACCAACCCTTCCAAATTTTCTTCAAGAAAATCAGCAGGGTCCTATTGGAGGCGAAGGGGAAAACTTAATTTTGCAAGAAGGAGAAAATGCAAATCCGCAAGAGGGAGAGGGAGAAAATGAAATAGATTTAAATGTCAACTTCCAAGGACTTGAACAACCTATGTACATTGAAGAATGAAGTTAATTTTCATAGTACATTGTCTGATAAAAAAAGTGTTTATTGATAGTAAATTGTGGCTATGTTTATAGACAATATTTTGTAGCAGATAATATGCAAAACTATTCTGACAAAATAATATAATATTTTTTGAATTTTGAATTATTTGTATATGACAAACATATAAAAATGGTTACTTTTGAAGTATAAGGGTGGAAATCTGATATAGTTGTGAACCCCTAAACTTGCAATTGCATAAGAACAACAAAAAAATCAAGATGTTAGATCAAATGCAAACAAGAATGAAGGATTCCCCATGAAGTCCGTCTACTCAAACTTAAACTAGGAAAATGAAGAACAAAATAAATAAATGAAAGTAAATCCTAATTAAGTGAGCAAACTAGAGATCCCATTGGGGAATTGATGCCAATTGAAGTGTTGAAATTGGCCCTTTCCCAACTCCTAAATTGCAATGTTGATGTGTGTAGATTGATCGAATCTCTTCAATGAGATTTGAGCATAACCTAGCTATGAGATGTGAAAATGGTTAATATGTGGAATGATGTGCACAAAATTAGCTCTCAATGTCAAGAGAGTAACTTTGCATGAAATTCTGGATGTTGAATGAAGAGAGAAGCCTCCAATTTATAGATTTGAATTTGGAAGAGAGATCAAGATTTGGGCAATGTGAGACTAACTTTCACCCAATGGCCAAATTCCACTTGTCACCATGTGAATGGTTGATGGTTGTGCACATTTTGGCCAAAGTGCCAATAAATGCAATTAGGTGGAATTTGAAATTGAGGAAATGACATGTGAGAGGGAAAGAGGAACGAAATAAATGCCACTTGGCTCAATGCACAAGGACATGTAAGAGGAGTGAATGCTTTGTTGGAAGAACCCATCCACTTGGACTTTTTGAATTCAAACTTGAGGGAATATTCCCTTTTGATGCCATGTGAGGGAAAATAGAGATTTAATAAATGAATTAAATCTATTTTCATGTGCAAGTTGCATTCTCTAGAGGATTTTAGTGATAGGGATTAACTTAATCAAGATTTTGATTAATTTAATGAGAGATTAGTTGATTTGATAGTTTTGACTCAAATCGATGAATTGATTTAAATCAGAATTGAGAGGAAATGATTAATTAAATAAATGATTTTGATTTATTTAACTAAGTGGAAAGATGTTAGATTAAATCAAATAAGGTTTAATTTATTTAATTTAATAAGAGGATTTTAGAGACTTTAATCAAATAAAATGATTTATTTAATTAAATAGAGACATAAGGTTAATTAAATTAAATTAATTAATTTAATCAATGGAGGAGAAAGACTTAATCAAATAAATAATGATTTATTAAATTAAGAGAAAAAAGATGATGAAAAGCTGAGAGTATGATTTAGGAGGAAATGTCATTAGTAATTAGGATCAAGTGTGCTAAATCGAATTGTACATTTTCCATGTTTACATTTTGCCCCTCTTTGAAGTGATGTACTTGTTACATTGATTCAAAGAATAAACTACTATGATCAATGTTAAAAATTCTCTCAAATTTTTTAGATGCCCCACTGTTGCCCCAGCGGAAGGATTATGCTGGTATATTGTGCCCCCTCGAGAGATTGGATGAAAATTTTGATTTTTTGGATGATCTCACGAAAAAGGATGACAAGGTGCCTAATAGGTTAAAAATGCCCTGGAATGCCAGAAAAGATGCAAAATGGCCCTCAGTTGGACAAAAATAGGATTGGGGGACCAAAACCCTAGTTAGATGGCCAAATTAGGTCAAAAAACCCTAATTTTTAGGCTTAAATAGACCTTGAAAGGTCACTTTCAATACATTTTCAATCTTAGCCCTTTGAAAATTTCACACTTTGAGCTCTAAGTCTTGGTCGAAATGGTGCAACAACAGCTTCCCAGACACATGTCAGAGAGGGTACGAGTGCACCAGCGGCTAGTCAGCGTAGGACCCGTGGTATGTACCCTTATCCGACTTTTAATTTTTTCATTTTACGTGCATTAAATAGGGTAGAAGTGTCTTTTAAGTTGAGCGGCACTATATAGCGCCACTAAAAATGATTTATCGGCACTGCATGGTCCTATATTGGACTGCATATTCCAATAGTGTCATGCGTCTCAGTTTGGAAATTAGGTTTTTGTCGGTCAAACTCCGTCGCATGTGAAAATTTATCTATGCAACTCAATTAAGGATTTAGGGTTTGCCACAAAGTCGACCGCATATGTAAATAGCACCACACGACCCATTTTGGAACTAAGAAAATTGCAAACTCAACTGCAGCGGCGTAGTTTACAACTTTCCAAACTGCACTGCATTTGTTTTGTATGCGAAAACTTAGCACGAGATGCAATTTTTTTCTTTTTCTTGACACGATGGCTTCCCTTGTGCAGGAGGAGCTTGATGTTCTTCACTCACAGGAGCATAGATGGTCGATGCTCCACAGATTGTAGGATATGCATGAGT
Organism: Sequoiadendron giganteum; assembly: GCA_007115665.2. Classification (NCBI taxonomy): domain Eukaryota; kingdom Viridiplantae; phylum Streptophyta; class Pinopsida; order Cupressales; family Cupressaceae; genus Sequoiadendron; species Sequoiadendron giganteum. Next base: position 282,414,245 of record CM021102.1, on the reverse strand, counting down.
TGGCTCAGGAGCAGCTTGGTGCTCTTGGTCTTTGGTATATTATGTACGTCTGTCTTGTTCAGGTGCACTTAGGCATGATGACTGCCTTGGTCGAGCGGTGGCACAACAAGACTTATTCTTTCCATCTTCCTACCGGCGAGGCTACTATTACCCTCAAGGATGTTTGGTGCATCCTCCGATTACCTATCCATGGGGCCAGAGTCATCTATGATCTAGATGCCAGTAGAGATGCTTTCTATGGTGTTATGGAGCTTGATGAGATTCAGTTCTCTGATGGGCAGATCGACTTAGAGAGATACCATGGCAGCGTACCCGTTTATAGGTTGATCATTGCTGCCATCATTTCAAGCCTTGTGGCACTTGATCGGCGGAGTCAATACTTTAGTCTAGGCTGGGGACTAGCATGGGAGCAAATGTTTCATCGCAGGGACTGCTTTGCTTGGGGACCAATATTACTAGTGTTCCTATATAGGGATCTTCATGAGTTTGCATACTTGGATAATAGGACCCTCAGGGCCAGAGTTACTTTATTACACATCTGGGCATGGGAGCAGATCCCAATGCTTCGCCCAGATGTCACACCATTTATTCTTGAGACAGATGATCCTGTTGTTTGGCGGTATGACGGGGCACAAATCCACTTTACCCACACTAGCACAAGTGGTCTTGTAGACTGGCGACGAGTTCTCGATGAGATGAGAGAGTTCATCTAGAGGCCTTGGATGAGCATTGGCCCATAGTATGTTGATGTTCAGTAGTTGTTCTATGTCAGACAAGACAGGTGGATGCAGGGTCGGGATCATACCATGATAGAGTGGTATCTCCCAGACAGGGTGGCTAGATAGTTTGGTGAGGTACAGGATAGGCCAGATGATCAGTATGTGGCGATGTGTGCTCGTATGACTAGGGAGACAATATGGGGCCAGCCCATTGCGTCAGCTGAGGCAATGTCCTCTTTTAGACAATTGGTGGCTCGACCGTGGCCATATGATCAGGGGCCAGTAGATGCAGGGGTTACTCCAGCATGCAAAGCTTGGTTAAGGCCTCCTTTGAGATTGACAGTTCCCAGTACAGTGCTCCCATGACGAAGACCCAAAGGTAGGATAGCTGGTAGAGGAAAAGGACAAGGTAGAGGAGGAGGTGGACCACCTCCCCATTAGATACCTCCTAGGGATCCAGCACAATAGTCGCCTCCCCGAGTAGGGGGACAGGATGGTCAACTGAGAGCAGTCCCTCAATAATAGCCAGCAGCACAGCCCAACCATAGAGATGCATTGATCTAGCAGATGTAGGGACAGATTCAGGTGCTGAAAGCAGAGAGAGATGAGGCCAGGCAACAAGTTGGGGTAGTTACTTTCGAGAGGGATCAGGAGATTGGTCGGCGAAGGCAACTAGAGAGCACAACTTCCTCATCCCGGGGTCAGTCAGTTGCTTTATAGGCATACAAAGAGGTAGTTAGGGAGGCTGAGTACTATCAGCAACATTACAGACAGGTAGTGCCAGTAGTAGGCAGAGTTCTAGACTTCTCTCAGCAGAGAGGGATGAGGCCACCAGAGGATCACGGTGACAGGCAGGTGGGAGAGGGTGAGGGGCACAGCCAGCAGGGCTAGCCCTTGATCACAAACAATTTATTCTTTTTTTTTAATTCATGGGCTGCATTATTGCCCCTATTGTACCATGTATTTCGATGTATACTTGATCCGATTTTGTATCATAACAGTTTATTATTTGATGATATATATGAGATGGTTCACCCTTTTATGAAATGTTTTGCAAAGTATGATATGCATTTCTTTCCTATATGCTATGAGATGTTCCTATTTCTGATGCTCATGTGATATGATGATGTTTCTAATGGATGCATTTCTTTTTGTATCTTTTTCATGCATTTTTAATGATGATCTTATGGATGTAATGTATGCTCATAATGGCATTTTGATGTGCAAATGGTAATGGATGTTAATGATTATGTATGATTTAATGCTTTCTTAAGATTCTTAGAATAACAAATTTATATTATTCCTCATAACTTAAGATAATGATATGATGCAATATGTTTTTTATGCTAATGATCTGGTGGATGCAGAGTGTATGCATTGGTGATGTTTCGATTACTATCATGATACCATGTTAGTATGGGAAGAAGATAAAAGATCTTAGAATCAATGAGTTAGTTAGGATGATGGTGATTTGCTTACCAAGAGTCAGGATTTTAAAAGGGTCAATTATTTTATGTTTGATAACACACCTAGGTATGATGCATCAAGGTATAAAGAACCAGGATGGCATTGTACCTAGTGTGATGGACTTTGACTTGACAATTAGATAAGAGTATCCTTGTTCACACTTAGTATGCATACTTCATTTAGGATGCAGTTCAGACATTCTAACCATCTTGAGCCAAAACCTAGGAAAGCAAGCTTTATTATGTGGTCAACAAGATATCTAAAATATCCTCTCCACAAACCAAACAAAGCACATATGACTAAGTTATTTTACAAGTGTATCCCACACGCATAGTCGATAAAAGAAACAATGATCTTTGCCCCATTCCTTTCTCTCTAAACCAATTTTGTTTAGGCATCATCGAGAGGTCCTTGGAATGAGCACAAAATAAGATAAGCCACTAAAAGACCAAAGAAAGCAAACCAAACAAGCTAATGTTCTTCATACCGCTAGCCAAGACCAAAATACTATGAGGTACTTGATGCTTATGTCCATCATGGAAAGGATTCATCCTAGGACATTTTGTGATTAGGGTTTTGATGGGATTGATTGGATGATAACCTATTGATACTCCGAGTTGACCAACTTGCTTGCTTACTCATTTAGACTTTCGAGACTTTGACGATTAGGGTGTTCACTTTTGGACCAACTAGACTTGCTTCTAACTGACTCACCAAAGGGTGATGGTGATGATTGATTTATTATTAGGAATGATGAAAGTCACGAGTGAAAGTGAGATGAGATGGATGCACCATTTTGGATTTTTTAGATATTTTGAGGTTGTCTTTTGGTATTTTCGAGATTTACGATGAAGAGACTAACCTAAAGACCTATCCTAGGGGTCTTGGGAGCTGATCTATAGATTAGCTTTGCCTATTTTATACATGTAGAGACCACGTAGTTTGACTGATGATAGACTTGACTCAATGATGAGATAGATGGGCAAACGGATTGCCATTTTATTGCAACAGACATCTAAGGACTGACCTAAGATGTCTCGGGGGATGATCTAAGATCAACTTTGCCTACATTCAAGCTCAGAGATGACATTGTTTAGACAAGGTGGCAGATTGAAAAGACTCAATGATTTTATTTTTTTTGAAGATTTTCCAAGTTTTCGACATGTTTTTGGATTTTTGATGAATTTTCCAAATATTTTTGGATTTTATGATGTCTTGAGAAAAGCTCAAAAAATATACAAAAATCCAATCCAGTGCCAGTTTCAAGGACATGCCCCCAACATTAAGCAATAGACTACTTCAATAAAGGAAGGACAAACTGACCTTAGGAATATGCCAAGTAGTACTATGGTGGAATATGATATGGGCATCAACTCAGGCTATGGTATGGATGCGAGTGGATGGGTAGATGGAGGATTAATGAAATGTGATGGAATGAATGAGTGAGTCATGAAGATCTTGGTGGATGGGGAGTGATTTATTTACACTTGGCACTTGTTTGCCAAGTTTTCACCAAGGTACTTGTCCAAAGCGCCACCGAAGTGGTTTTCACTAGAGGACAATTTTTTTCTTTACTATTTTTCAATCCTTTTTCTGATTTTTTTTTTTTGTATTTCTTTTGATTTTTTTGTTGTTACTAGGATGCTTGTTTGCTAGGTTTTCATCAAGGTGACCATTTTTTCAGGACATTTTCTTATTTTTTTTGTATTTTCTAGTTCTATACCTTGCAAGTTTTTAGGCATAAAACTTTTTGAGATGGGAGCTATTCAGAGGCTCCTACAAAGGCTCGCCTTCTGGTGTTGCTAATTGATATGCTCCTAATTTATAGCTGGTTGTGATGATGAAAGTTCCTAGCTAGTTGGGTTCAAATTTTCCTTTGCTCTCTAGACTCGGCACATTCTTTTGGTTCTCTTTCATCACTATTTCGCCGACTTGGAAGGTGTGTTGCTTGATCTTCTTCTTATAGCTATGTTTTAGGCAATTCTGATAGACCTGTAGATGGTTGAGGGTATACATGTGCCATTCATCTAGTAACTCCTGCTCATTCAGTCTTGTGACCCTATATTCTTCATCTGTGATGAGGTTTTGCAATGATATCCTTAGTGACGGGAGCTCGATCTCGATTGGGAGGATGGCTTATGATCCATAGACTAGGGAGAATGGGGTGGTGCATGTTGGCATGTGGATGTTGGTGCGATAGGACCATAAGGTAGGATTTAACTATAGATGCCAGTCATGACCAGAGTCATTGACTGTTTTATTAAGGATCTTTAGAATGGTTTTATTGGTAGCTTCTTCTTGGCCATTTCCTTGTGGGTAATATGGAGTGGAAAAGCGATGTTCGATTTTGAATTTTTCGCACAAGTCACGAACATCCTGATTCTTGAAAGGTGTCCCATTATCAAAGATAGTGGATTGGGTAACACTATATTGGCAAATGAGGTAGTTCAGGATGAACTTGGATATTTTCTTTCTAGTGATGTAGGTCATGGGAATTGCTTCGACCCACTTTGTGAAATACTCTGTGGTGGTGATGATGAATTTGTGGTCGTTGGATGAGGTGGGTGAGATTTTACCTATGAGATCGAGCCCCCATTACTAAAAGGGCCATGGTATAACAATAGGATGCAGTTCTTGAGCTGGTGCATGAATAAGGTCTCCATGCTGCTGGCTTTGTAAACACTTTCTGATAAATTCATGTGTTTCTCTCTCCATTGTCAGCCAGTAGTACCTAGTTCTTAGTAACTTCTTGGTCAAGGTCATACCACTCGATTGTGAACCACACATGCCATTATGTACCTCAGTCAGAGAAGTCAAGGCTTCCTCAAGTTTTAAGCAACCAAATAGGGTTTTGTCAATGCTCCTATGGAAGAGGGTTTCCCCTAGGATGACAAAACATAAGGACATTTTGACAAAGGTTCATTTGAGATTCGGGGTAATGTCGGCTAGGAGGACTCCTAATCATAGGTAGGTGTAGATGTTGTGATACCAAATATCACTGAGACCAACGAGTTCACATGCATATTCCAACTTTGGTACCTCGAAAGTAGGTACGAGAAGATGCTCTATCAAGAATTCGTGTTTCGAGACATTGCGAGGGATATCTACTAAGGATCCAATTGTTGCCATGGCGTCAACTGCTCTTTTGTTAGCCCCTGGTATTTGCTCAAAGGTGATGTCAATAAATGATTCTTTGAGGCTTTCTACTATCTTCTTGTATGGTGTGAGCTTATCATCCTTAGTTTGGTACTCACCATTGGCTTGGTTGATAATAAGCTGTGAATCTCCATAGACCTTTAATGCCATGATTCGCCACTATGCTGCAATTTTGAGACCTATGGTTAAAGCCTCATACTTTGCAATATTGTTGGTACAGGGGAATGCCAATTTGTAAGATCTTGGTATGCAATCCCCCTATGGGGTGATAAAGAAGACACCGGCTCCTGATCCATGTTGTGTGTGGGAACCATCGAAGTAGATTTTCCAGTGATCGGCTATGCTGAGATTAAAGATGGACTCATCTGGAAATTTTGATATGAGTGGATTCTTTGCATAGATGGGAGCTTCTGTCAGTTGGTATGCAATGACTTGTCCTTTTATTTCCTTTTGCTCCACATATTCAATATCATACTCTAATAGTATCTTGACCCACTTAGCCATCCTTCCTGTGAGTATAGCTTTTGACAGTAGATACTTTAAGGGATCTATCTTGGCGATGAGTTTGATTTTGTGTGCCAGCATGTAATGTAAAATTTTTTGTGAAGCAAACACTACTACTAGGTAAGATTTCTCAATGAATGTGTAGTTTAACTCATGGCCAACCATTGTTCTACTGATGTAATAGATAGCCCTTTCTATCCCATTTTCATCATGCTAAGCTAAGAGAGCACCCAGGTTTACTGCCATTGTTGAGATGTATAAGATCAATGGTTTTCCTGCAATGGGTGGCATTAATACTGGTGGTGTGAGCAGATATTCATTGAATTTGCTTAATGCATGTTCGCATTTTTCATTCCACTTGTATGCTACTCCCTTGTGGAGTAGATGTGAATAGGCAATTTGTTTATCTGCCAGTTGCACTATGAACCTCTGAATGGACTGGAGTCTGCCTTTCAATCCTCTAAGTTGTTTCAGTGTTCTTGGTGCTTTCATATCGAGGATTTCCTTAACCTTTGCAGGATCCACCTCTATTCCCCTCATCGATACTATGTATCCCAGAAGTTTACCTGACTGTACCCCAAAGACACATTTCTTTGGGTTGAGCCTGACCTTGTACTGCTCTAGTTTGTTGAAGATGTCACTTAGGGTTGCTATGTGGTTTTGTCTCTTCTTTGATTTAGCCAGTATATCATCCATGTAATCTTCGACAGTCTTGTGTATCATGTCATGGAAGATTAGTGTCATGGCCCTCTGATATGTAGCCCCTACATTTTTTAACCCAAATGGCATCATATTCCAGCAGTAGGTGCCCCATGGGCATGTAAATGTTATCTTATGTTGGTCTTCTTTTGCAATAATTATTTGGTTATACCTCGAGAAGCCATTCATCAGGGATAGCATCTCATGTTCGGTCATCATGTCCACTATTATGTCAATGTTAGGTAATGGAAAATAATCCATAGGACATGCTTTGTTGAGGTCTCTAAAGTTCATGCAGATACATATGCCCCCATTTAGTTTTGAAACTGGTACAAGGTTGGATACCCATTCTGGATAGTCAATCGGGCGTATGAAGCCAACATATAGGAGCTTCTTTAATTCTACCTTGACTAGCAATGCTATCTGGGGATGCATTTTTCTTAACTTTTGTCTTACCGGCTTCGCTCTAGGGTAAATAGCCAAATGATGAACCACAACTTCTGGATCCAGACCTAGCGACTCAACATAGAAAGTGATTTGAGGTGTTGTCTTTGTTCCCCAGTTAATAGGATTACACTGCTCTGCCAGGACTGCTGATTTTTCTTGGTGCAATGCAGTAGGGGAAGATTGAATCCCTCATCCTCCAACACCTCAGAGAGGTTTTCACCATTGGATGCGTCCTTTATTTTTACTATTCTATGGTTAGAGAGTGCCACAGTGTGGTTTTCACTCAATAACCTCGAGCTTATTCTCATTATTTTTCTTTTGCGACTGAAGGATTCAATCATCTCCTTGTAATATTCCTGGGTGTATAATGTGATGTTGAAACCTGCCTTGTGATCCTCACATGGAATTGTATCCCTTAGTCCCATGAATTCTGAGAGGGCCTCATCATTTTTGAATGAGTCTAGAATTGGTGGTCCTCGTTGGTCATGATCGATGAGTTGAGGATATACTAATTTGATTTTGTGGGTTTTTTGGTTTGACTCAATGGGTGAGGCACTAATCATTAGTAAGGATGAATCCTCAAAGAGCATGGGAAGACTTGCTCTTCATCATCATCATCACTACTGGTGCAGACCTCAATTACATCAAAAGTGAAATTGTTTAGTGGGATACCTATGCATACGGGTGGTCTAAGGGTGGTTACCGATACTTGAGGAGAGGACCTAACTGGCCTAGTGGGAGTACCTTTGCCATGTATGGTTATACTCGGGGCAGTACATCCAAGGTTAAGGTTATGCATTCTTCTTTCTACAATGACGGGCTCTAGGTGTCCATCACTGTTCCTTCCAAGGCTTTCATTTCTATTGTAGCCCATAGCAAGCATTATTTGTAGCCCTCTATTGGCTTCATCCATAGGTAATGTGGGTGTGGGTTCTGCATCATAGTATATTGTGCTTGAAATATCTTCCTCACCAACATTTTCTTGACTTAGGTCTCCCTAATGGCGAAATACAGAGGGGTCTACCCTAAGGGTGTGGACGGGTGTTTTAGTTGATCGAGGTTGCCCATGTGAGCTAGGAGATTGTGGTAACTCTCCTACAAAAAATGCACTCTTCTTTATTCTATAGTCTCTGCATCCATTGTCCTAGATCATGAGTTTGATGTAAGATATATCAGGGATGAAAGGTGTCTTTGTCATAGAAGTGGAGGCGAGTTAGCAGGGATGTATGCAGTGGATGGGCCTTCATCATTTTTCGGCACTTGGGGGATCTTATAAAACTTGGCTTCCAAGTTTTTGCAGTAGGCGAATGGTTCAAGATCCCCGTGTATGGTGACTTCCTCATTTTGGTAGAAGAATTTGATGCATTGATGATATGTTGAGGCCATTGCTTTCATTCCGTGGATCCATGGATGTCCTAGGAGGATGTTATATGGTAAGTCAAGGTCAAGGACCTAACAGGTAGTCTCCATGGTTGTTGGTCCCACTTGGATTGGGATTTTAATAGTGCCCTGAGACACTCTTTCTTGATCATCATATGCCCTTATAGTGATGCTCTTGTTCTTGTTAATGGAATCCTTGATGAATCCCAAGTTCTTTATAAGTTTGAGAGAGCAAATGTTAAGGCATGCACCTCCATCCACCAGGACCCTTTTAACTTTCTTTTTGTGGATCAGCACTTGAAGGTGAAGTGCCTGATTATGAGATGGCTTGGGGGGGGGGGGAAGTCTTGATCAGAGAATGTAAGGAGATTTGGGGTGACGATATTACCAACCATAGCCTGAAATTGTTATGTGTCAAGGGTGGCAGAGACGGTGGATGCCGCTAATGCTTCATCAAGAATTTGCTTATGGGCAGCGAAATTTTTTAACAGTTCCATGATGGAGATCTGTGCAGGGGTTCTCTTCAGCTCGTCAATGACATTATAGTCATAGGGAACAACCTTTGTATTTGAAATGGGGGTCTTAGATGGTTGTGGTGCCCCTGCAATGGTGACCTTTCCACCACATGTGGTGACTCCACAGTCATTGTTGGCTCCTTTGATATTAATGACCGTGACCAGCTCATCTACACATGCGACTATCTCTTCATATACTAGGTTGGCACTAGCATATTTTTGCTTTCCTTTGTTGTTTCCTTGACTATATCCTTAATTATGATTTGGCATCAGATTTGTGTATATTTTAAGATCATGCTTCCCAACTGGTTGTTCAATGTTTATGATCTTGTCTTCAATGAGGTCTTGGATGATATTCTTCAACCTCATGCAATTTGCGGTCGTATGTCCCTTGATCTTGTGAAAATCACAAAGGAGGTTTCCATTGTACCATGGCGGTTTGGTCATGGGTTCCACGTATTGCTTGGAGTTTGAGACTTTGATTAGGTTTTCCTTGACCAACTTCTTCATTATGGACTCAATGGATTCCCCAAGAGCAATGAACTTCCGCTTAGGAGGGTATTTTCCTCGGGGAGGTGGTCCTCCTTGATTGCCCAAATTATTGATTTGGTTGGTGGGAAGTGGTTGTTGTTGTGCTACTACTGCATTAGTTTGCACATTATTGCAATTTTAATTTTGTGGCTGGTGATGAGTTTGGATGTTTGGTTTGGGAGAATTTATGACCACTTTAACATCAACCACGCCGTCATTTGTGATATTTTTGTTCCTCGACCACGTTCGAGGTTTATCGTTATAATTGTTGGACAAGCAGTTATCCTATGGTGGAGTAAATATTGATGCGCCTCCTCGCGCAATAAGGGCTCTTTCAATGTTGAGTGCCTTTGGGATTAATTGATCGTATGATGTGATGCATTGCATTTTTAAGTAGAATGCCAAGTTTTCATCCAAATTGGATATGATTGTGCAGACTTGTTGTTCTTCTGGCATGGTCCACTTGCTCTAATTGGCCTTGGATCACCATATTTGCAAGAAGGATGTGAATAGCTCTCCTTTTCTTTGTTTGAGTGTTGATAGTTCTTCCAAACTAACATCTGCACCCATGTTGAAGGCATAATTTTTAAGGAATGCTTCCATAATTTCCTGGAATGTTTTAATGCCTGTGGGTAGGCGAGAAAACCATTCAATGGCCGGACCAGTCAGGCTTCGGGGGAAAATTTGCATCAGATATGTGTCATCATATGCAACCTCCATGCAATGCACTTGAAATTCCCTGATGTGATTTTCAAGGTTTCCAATTCCATTATACTTGTCAAATTTGGGGATTTCAAATCCCTTTGGGAACGGTATCATTGTGAGACCTCTATTGAAAGGATAGCGACACAAGTTGCCTGATGTTCTGGTTGTTTTCCCTGCTTGGAGATCCAACACCTACTGCGAGAGCAGTTTGATTTGCATTGCAACATGGTTGTGCGGATCGGCAGGTGGGATGAATGTGTTTTGAGGTGTTTGGGGTGTTTGATTGGTGGGAGGGGTACTGGTAGGAGTTTTCTGCAAGCTATGTTGTGCGTTCAAGGCCTGTTGGTATGCCTATGTTTGTGTCAATAACGCTTGTTGTTGATCTTGCTGTTGTTGTTCCAAAAAAGCTTGTTGTTGTTCCATCTGTTGTTGTTCCCATAATACCTTTTGTTGGTCCAACTATTGTTGCACCAACAAAGCTTTTTGTTGGTTGAGTTGTTGTTGCACCAACAAAGCTTGTTGTTGGTCGAGTTGTTGTGCCAACAAAGCTTGTTGTTTAGCTTGTTGTTGTGCCTGAAATTCTTGCAGGGCTTGTTGGTATGCTTGCTGATGGATCGCTTGCAATTGTGCTCAGTATTGTGCTTGCACCTATTAAGCCTAATGTTGGGCTTGAGCTTGTGCTTGTTCTTGTTGGGCTGCTTAAGCCGCTTGCGCAGCTTGTGCGGCTTTCTAGGCTTGTGTAGCTTGTTGGGCAGCTAGTTGTGCTTGTGCTTGTTGAGCAGCCTACTGTACAACTTCTTGGTTTTGTTTGAGTACCCTTTGATGATCGGCTTTCTGGATGGTTTGGATCAGGGTGGTGAATGAATTCATCACAACTTTTGGTGGGACTGGTGGTGGATTGGGAATGGTGCTAATCATTGTGACAGGCGAAAGGGTTGTGTTGGTGGTTGTGATTTGGGTTGTTGGAGGTATGGTTGAGATGCTCAGTCCTTGAGAAGGTATGTTTTGAGAGATTTTAGGACCAACTGATGTATTGGTTGCTTTGGATTGAGTGGTTGCCACTTGTTGTTGTGATGCTGCAAGCAAAAGGAGAGGATTCGATGTGATGCTCAAATTGCCTTGATTTGAGAAACTAGATGTGGGTAGGGGGGGAAGACCCAATCCAAGAGGTGATGTGGATGTGAGTGGTAATCAAGGAAAGGGTGGTAAGTTCCCCTAGATGAAGAACGGGTTAGTGACTCTTGTTGTTTCAAAAAAACTACCTTCTCCTGCAGTAAAGATGTTTGTATGTTTAACAAATAGGCTGGTGTTGCACCAAATGAGGATGAATCTGTGTGATTATGTAAGTTGAGTGGGATGTATGGATGTGATGGATTCACCAGGATAGAGTTGTCCAGTGTGGTGCTAACATTTACCTCTTTGTTGTTTACAAGGCAATGTTGTTGTAACTCTCGAAACATTGCACTTCCCAACCTCACGATTGGTGAGGTTGGTGTGATTTTTGATATGGTTTGAGGCACTTCTTGAGTGATATTCAAATTTGACATTGGGGATGTGTTTGTAAGAGGCATGTCCATACTAGTGCCTACATCAAGGTCAAAAGGGAACTGGACCCCTCCTTCTGTTAACGTGCGTAAGTATTTAAACATGGCATTGACAATTTTATGATTCTCTAGATTTCGAACCATTTCTAGCATTTCTGATTGTGTCATTCCCAAGTCCTCATTTGTGATGTCCTCTTCATAGCTTTCCTCTTGAGGATTTTTTGATGGTAGATAACAACTGTTTGGGGGATTTCTTGATCTTGCAAGGTTTGCTTCAGTGGTTACTTGACCCAAGTCACTGGAAGTTTATATTTCGTTGATGTTTTCCATGTTCCTCTTGTGTTGTGATCTTGTTTGGACCATAAAAATAGGGATCATTTGATCTTAATCTCTTAGGCCTAAAAGAGAAGAACTAGGGAAGTCCAAGGATCAAAGGGGTGGGGATGATGATGATATAAATGGATGAAGTGAATGAGTGAAACCTTTGAAGAACTTTTTAGGGGTTATGCTAAAATTTAAGTCTTGGATTGGTTGTGATGGTTTGACTAGGTGTATTAAGTCAAACAAGATGGTAGTGAACTTGTAAACCCTAGGAAGTTGTGTTATCCTAGGGAAAACTCGCATAAGAGGATGGATTGGCTAAGTGTGTTAAGCCAACCAAGGTGATCATGAGCTAGTAGACCTCAGGAAGTTGCATTATCCTAGAGGCAAATTTGTTCAAGAGATTTGACTATTTGGCTAGGTGTATTAAGCCAAGATAGAGTGATGCTGATTTAGCCTATAAGTTTAGCATGAATGATTTTCCTCAAGTTCTGAAAATTTTGTTGATGGGATGAGATTTGATTGATGGAGAGATGGATGAGAGTGACGACTTTGATCCTAGACATTGACCTAGACACGATTTTTTTTTACAAAACCTCAGTATTGAAGAACATGCTATACTTCCTATGTGAGGAAAGCACACCTTTCAAAAAGCTCAAGATTTTGTTGATAATAAAATGCATATAAACTTGGGTTGTTTCTTGAAGCCTTCTTATATAAATTGTACCCTAGTCTTTCTCTGACTTCAAGGAGCATTTCAAGATGTTGTTTGCGGGCTTTTAGACTAATCCTTTTGAATCTTGGTTTTGGGATTTTGACTTTTCGGGAAATCATTTGAGACAACACATGTGAGGTCCAATTTGTCTTTCACCTTTCCTTAGTGAATTCCTTTTACCAAAAGAACATTCTTGATTATTGTTCAAACTACATGTCTAATGTCCCACTTTCTTTTCATCCCACAAGGTCCATTATGTGGAAATAAAGGAAATTAGGGAAAAAGTTTCCTAGGTTTACCTTAGTGAAAAAAAGTTATGATAAAATCCAAGCACTTAGAAACCTCTAAGGATATGATCCCTAGGGAAAGCAAGAGTACTTAGATTCATCAAAGGATATTTGTTTCCTTCAAGAGGTTTGAAATTTGGAGCTCTTTGTGAATGTTTGTTTTTCAATTGTTTTGAGGACCAAGAAATGTATTTTTCATTTCCAAGCACATGTACAATCCTAGGATGAAGAGACAATATTTTGTTGGGTTCCCACTTGGATGAATCTAGCTGCTCATATTATGTACGGATGACTAGATGCTTGACCACATAGGCTCCCCCTTACAGTGCACACACTTCTCGGGTCAACCAAGCATCAATATCCATGAATCTCCCATGGCATAATTTTCATCTCTACAACAGAACCACATGTATAACATGGGGCGGCTTCAAAGGACATGACCTTTTGCACCAACAAAATAGATAAGGATTTGGCCTTCTAAACAAGGGTTTTAATTTGGTCTTTCCGTTCGTGGAGATTGACCCATGCAACGAGAGACCATTGCTTCCCTTCTTGTTAGAGCCAACCATGTGATACTGGCTTTTGTTCTAGTAACCACTTTTATATCCTGACTGGAAATACACTTGTCCTTAGTGTGTTACCGGTTGGGTCATTCCCCTGGGTGAGTAATTTTTCCCACAAGGAAGACCTGCTAAGATAAACAAAAGCGAGTAAACATATTCATATTTCGATCAACCTTTGTTTATAAACAAAGGGAGAACACACACAATAAGCCTACTCACACTCACAAGATGTTTTGTTCAATTTTAAACCCAAAAATGAAGTGTGGAGGTAATTCTTTTGACAACTTAATATCACAAAAAGACTTTTGATTCTCAATATCTCCGTGAGGCACAAGAGAAGTGCATACGCCTTTTAAATGATATTACTTTGTGAAAAGGATTACAAAACATCAAAAATACATATGTTCATTTTAATCCTCAAAGCGGAAAATGAGTTCTTTTTAAAGCACCAATTTTGAAGTGTGAGAGTTGCCTTGTTCAATTTTTAAACCTCAAACCAAATCTAGTAGATTGTTTCTAGGTTCTTTTTAAGCCTTTTGAAAACTTTTGAAAAAGAAATTTGTTTTTCTTTTTAAAACCCAAAGGAAAATTTAGTGTTTCTAAGGCATGAAAGTAAACAAATTCCTTTTAAACAGAATTAAAGATCCTTAAAAGTGTTAAACAACACTATAGTGTTTAAAAACACTTTGTGCATGATGAACATGATGAACATGATGCCATGATGAACCTCCTATTTTTCTTTCTCCCTTGTTCCAACCTGCAAAAAATGACAAAAACCAGAGAGTACAAAAACAATAAACAGGTCAATAGTTAAAAGATCTAAAAATTAAAAAGCACATGTTAAAATTTGAAATTTGACTGTTGTGAGTGGCACAGTTAGTGGGTGGTGTAGTTTGGAATAGATGCAGTGCTATATAGTGCCACATGTTTGACTGGGTGCGGTGCTCTGCAGAAATAGAGACCGCATGTGTGGTGTAGTTTTGTAGGCAGCATAGTTTGGAAGAGAAAATCCATGGTAGAGTTGGTCAAATTTGAAATTTTTTGAGCGAGAACGTAGGTGCGGCATGGTTTGGAGAATAATGCGGTGCAATATAGCATTGCGCCTACAAATGTGGAGCAATATAGAGCCGCGGGATTGGGTGTGGTGAAGTTTGAAACTGTGGATCCACGACAGAGTTTGTAGATTCAAAAACCAGGCGCGGGAAACAAATGCGGTGGAGTTTGGAAAAGATGCAGTGCAATATAGAGCTGCGGACCTGTAACCTACAAAACAAAATGAGAAAACCATGGAATTTTCTAGAAAACGTGATTGAAAACTGCTCAAGCCCTCCTTCTAGTGCCAAAATGTGAACCCCTAAACCTGCAATTGCACAAGAACAACAAACAAATCAAGATGTTAGATCAAATGCAAACAAGAATGAAGGATTCCCCATGAAGTCCGTCTACTCAAACTTAAACTAGGAAAATGAAGAACAAACTAAATAAATGAAAGTAAATCCTAATTAAGTGAGCAAACTAGAGATCCCATTAGGGAATTGGTGCCAATTGAAGTGCTGAAATTGGCCCTTTCCCAACTCCTAAATTGCAATGTTGATGTGTGTAGATTGATCGAATCTCCTCAATGAGATTTGAGCATAACCTAGCTATGAGATGTGAAAATAGTGAATATGTGGAATGATGTGCACAAAATTAGCTCTCAATGTCAAGAGAGTAACTTTGCATGAAATTCTGGATGTTGAATGAAGAGAGAAGCCTCCAATTTATAGATTTGAATTTGGAAGAGAGATCAAGATTTGGGCAATGTGAGACTAACTTTCACCCAATGGCCAAATTCCACTTGTCACCATGTGAATGGTTGATGGTTGTGCACATTTTGGCCAAAGTGCCAATAAATGCAATTAGGTGGAATTTGAAATTGAGGAAATGACATGTGAGAGGGAAAGAGGAACGAAATAAATGCCACTTGGCTCAATGCACAAGGACATGTAAGAGGAGTGAATGCTTTGTTGGAAGTACCCATCCACTTGGACTTTTTGAATTCAAACTTGAGGGAATATTCCCTTTTGATGCCATGTGAGGGAAAATAGAGATTTAATAAATGAATTAAATCTATTTTCATGTGCAAGTTGCATTCTCTAGAGGATTTTAGTGATAGGGATTAACTTAATCAAGATTTTGATTAATTTAATGAGAGATTAGTTGATTTGATAGTTTTGACTCAAATCGATGAATTGATTTAAATCAGAATTGAGAGGAAATGATTAATTAAATAAATGATTCTGATTTATTTAACTAAGTGGAAAGATGTTAGATTAAATCAAATAAGGTTTAATTTATTTAATTTAATAAGAGGACTTTAGAGACTCTAATCAAATAAAATGATTTATTTAATTAAATAGAGACATAAGGTTAATTAAATTAAATTAATTAATTTAATCAATGAAGGAGAAAGACTTAATCAAATAAATAATGATTTATTAAATTAAGAGACAGAAGATGATGAAAAGTTGAGAGTACAATTTAGGAGGAAATGTCGTTAGTAATCAGGATCAAGTGTGTTGAATTGAATTGTACATTTTCCATGTCTACAATAGTCATATGTTCCTGAAACTTTTTTGATATGTGAAATATTTTGTTATTAATCAGCACTATAATTTTGATTAAGGTTGTAATATTTTATGATATATTAATATAAATTGTTAGGCCTTGGCCTAAAAGTATTAAGTTCAAATAATGTAGGGGAATATTTCTCTAAGGAATTTGATGAGTTTTGTAAGAATATAGATATCATAATACAAAAGATAACTCCTTATACACCACAACAGAATGGTGTTGTAGAAAGGATGAGCCGAGCTATTATGGAAAGAGCCAAAAGTATGTTAAGTGATGCACAATTAGATAAAAAAAAATTGGGAAAAATTTTTGTGTGTTGCTAGTTACTTGATTAATAGATCAAGTGTTGCAAGGCTCTTGATTCAACACCTTATGAATTGTGGACAAGAAACCTTTTGTTTCATATTTAAGGGTTTTGTCTATGAGGATTTTGTTCATGTCCCTAAAGAAGATCATTCTAAGTTAGATCCAAAAGCTGAGAAATGCATCTTCATTGTATATGGTGAGAATTTAAAAGGTTATAAGTTATGGAATCCTCTAGCCATAAAAATTGTCTATTCTAGAGATGTTATTTTCAAGGAACTTAGAGCTATTTATGATCCTGTACAACTAGAAGAGAAAGAAAGGAAAAAGATAGTACATTTTAATTTGCGGTAAGAAGATGCACATCAAGAAGAACATAATAATTGATTTGAGGATGGAGAAGAAAAAGAGAGTTCAAGTGAAAGTTCTAAAGAGGAAGACTTTGTTGTGACATAAGAAGCTGAGCATACTAAAGAACCTAAGGAAGAATCTCTTACTCCACCCTTTAGAAGATCCACAAGACAATGGAATCTAGTTGAAAAGTGTAGCCCACCATATTTTCATTGTGCCTTTGATTTATTGAGTACTAACGATGAGCCTATATCCTATAGGGAAGTTATTCTTGCAGATGATAGTGATTCTTGGAAACTAGCCATGCATGAGGAGATGATAGATTTAGACTATTGTGATACCTAGGATCTTATTTATTTTCCAAAAGGAAGGAAATCCATTCGTTGTAAGTGGGTTTATAAAAAGAGATTTGGTGTAGACAGTCCATTAGAGAAGTATAAAGCTAGATTCATAGCTAAGGGCTACTCCTAGAGAGAGGGGGTTGATTTTGGTGAATTTTTTTCTCCTATTACTAAATTGTCTTCCATTAGATTTATTTTATCCATAACTATTGCTTATGATTTTAAAATTGAGAAAATAGATGTTAAGACTATTTTTTGTGCATGGAGATATGGAAGAGGAAATTTATATCCAACATCCAAAAGGATTTGAGGTAAAAGGGAAAGAAAACTTGGTTTATAGGTTGAAATGATCTATTTATGGTTTAAAACAATCACCCTAAATGTGGTATCAAAAATTTAACTCTTTTGTGCTGAAATTGGGCTTTGATATCTAAACAAAGAGGATCATTGTGTTTACATTAGATGTATTGATGATTAATTACTAATTGTTGCTTTGTATGTGGATGATATGTTATTTTTCAGTAACACAAAAGGTATGATTAATGAGCTGAAAGCTCAAATTTTAGGTGCATTTGAGATGAAATATTTAGGGGCAGCCAAAGACATATTGGGAATGGAAATTAGAAGAGATTGAGGTAATAGAAAGCTTTGGTTATCACAAAGTATGTGAGCTTTATTTTGCACAAATTTAATATGCAGGATTGTAAACTATTTAGAGTTTCTTTACTAGTTGACACTAAGCTTACTTTAGATATGTGTCCTAAATTTGAAGAAGATTTTGAGAATATGTCTAATTTTCCATATGTTAGTGCTATAGGAAGTTTGATATATGCAATAGTTTCACTAGACTAGATATTGCCCAAGTAGTGGGAGTTTTGAGTAGGTCTATGTTTAACCCTGGTAGATAGCATTGGAATTATGGAAAGAGGGTGTTAAGATATTTGTGTGTTACTTCTAATTATTGTTTGGTAACTTATTCTAGTACTAAAAATGTGGATAAGACATTGGAAATAAAATATTTTGTTGATGCAGATTGAGCGGGTGACTTGGATAGTTGAAGGTCCACTAGTGGGTATGTGTTTACTTTGTTTGGAGGAGCTATAAGTTGGATGTGTAAGAGACAACCTACAGGTGCTTTATCCACTACTAAAGTAGAGTATATTGCTTCTACCCATGTTTCTAAGGATGTAGTGTGGTTACAAAGATTGTATGCAAGTATTGGTTTCAATTGCAAGATGGTTTAGATTGGTCGTGATAGCTAGAGTGCAATTCATTTAGCCAATAATCCTATGTATCATGCTTGAACAAAGAATGTGGATGTAAAATAACATTTAGTTCAAAAAATAATCGATAATGGACAAATTGAGCTGAATAAAATTGACACTGAGGTGATTGTTGCAAATTATCTTATCAAACCTATGAGCACAAATAAGTTCATTTGGTGCAGGGAGGCCATAGGCCTTGTTTCTTGTACCTAGTTTATTCTATGATGGTTTGTTTCCCTAGCTCTTGTAAGGTATTCAAAGAGTGGGAAAATGTTGGGAATCAAGCTATCTCAACCTTGACAATTCCTAAGTTATTTATTTATTCTTATTTTACATTTTCTTATGGATAAATATCATTTATGTTATTAAATATCTGTGCTCCATCAAAAGGGATGTGAGATGTTGAGTTGGAACTTTTTCCACATGTCATTGCCTTGGAAAATAGGTTATTAGCTGTCAAAAGATTCCAATTTAGTGGTCTAACATGGAAAGCCTATTTTTAAGGATGTTATGATAGATTCTATGACAACTATAAGGGCTAAAAGTAGGGGATATAATTTTGGACATGAAATAATATGTGGCATGTGTAAGAGAATATTTACATAAGCTATTGATTTTCTATGATGCATGTAAGAGAATCTCCTATTTTGGGATTCTTATGGCAACTTGTAAGAGGGTGTAATATCATGTAAGAGACCATGTTTATCATGTAAGGGTCATATGGATTTTTACCATGGTATTTCAAAACCTTGTCTTGACCCATGGTAATGTTTTATGGTGGTATTTCTTGAGCCCCATGAGTCTATATATTGAGAGGTTGAGATGAAGACATTATGAGATGTTTTACAGGTACATAGATTTTTTTGGATTGGAGTGAAGATCAAGAGGAAGTT
The DNA here is from genome assembly GCA_007115665.2 of Sequoiadendron giganteum. NCBI lineage: Eukaryota > Viridiplantae > Streptophyta > Pinopsida > Cupressales > Cupressaceae > Sequoiadendron > Sequoiadendron giganteum. Next base: position 282,394,926 of record CM021102.1, on the reverse strand, counting down.
CTATGTATTGTAATCTCTTTGAATAATAACACAAATTTGCTCTCTTTTCTTGGTGGAGTTTTTTACCCAAAAGGGTTTTCTCCAAGTAAATCCTTGTGCTATGTTATGGCTCTTGAGTTGTGTGATTTCTTTGCAGTATAAATCATATCTCCATTATTTTCTACAAGTTTATATTTCATATTTGTAAGTTAAATCAGCTTCCCATATTGTAGTGGTTGCCTTCATTTCTAACAATCACATCCTCTTCAAATACATGGGCATGTGCAAGATCATGGGGGTCCAAAAAGTGGCAATGAGGGAAAAAACATGTTTTTAATTCACCGAAATCGTGAAAAAAAAATGTTGACTTTTTGTATGGGTCGGGTACAATATCCATTTTTGGTTTGGTAATACCAAACCAAAATGGATATTCATTTATAACAAATATCTGTTTTGAAACAGATATTCGTTATAAACGGATATCTATTCCCAAAATTAATTTTCATCAATTTATGAAAATAAAATGGATGAAACAAAATGGACATCTATTTCAAAATGGGTTTTGAAAAGCTTAAAAAAGAACACTTCAGTAAAATGGGCATAACGTTTATGTTATTGATCAAAATTTTGACTTCTTACAGGTGTTGGAAAGGTGATTTAGAGCTCTATGAAATGGATAAGATTATTTTGATAGATTGAACAAAAATAAATAAATATAATCATTTTAATTTCCTCCTTAAGTTTTAAAATTTTAAATGCTCATAATTCTTGCATATAAAGTCTTTTTTCATGTTTTTTTTGGCAATAATCATCCTAAATGACTTGAAACATTAAAGAAGCAATAAATAATGAAAAAAATAAAATTACTAAAGAGAGTAAAAATTTGCATAAATCATTATAGAAGGCCTCCTTGTTGTCTTTGATCCTATGCACACCTTTACCCAAGTTGAACTAGGAGAGCATATATGTATATATATATATATCCCTCTATCTATTTAGCTATCTCTCCCTCTCTCCACCTCTCCTTCATTTACCCTCTCTACCTATCTCTCCACTTTTCCCTTACTCTACCTTTATCTATATCTCTCCTCTCTCTCCCTCTCTACCTAGCTCTCTCCCTTTCTCTTCTCCTCTATCTTTCACAGGTTATATATATCTCTACATATATCTCCATCTTTCTATCTATATTTATCTCTATCTCCCTCTATCTGTATCACTCCATATTTCTATATCTCGCTACAATTTCTCTCTCTCCCCCTCCCTCTCTTTATTTCTCTCTCTTCCTCTCCCTCTCCCTCCCTCTATCTATATATATAATCTACGTTTTCATCAAGTTATCTCCATATCTCTCTCACTCATATATACACACACACCCTATTTATGCCTCCCTATATCTATCTCTTTGTCTATGTACCTCTCTCCATATCTCTCTCCCTATCTCTTTTACTTGTCTCTATCACCTCCTTTCTCTCACTCTTTCCCCCTCTATCTATATCTATATATCTCTCTCTCTTTGTATCTATCTATATCTCATTATTTCTACCTCTCTCTATTATTCATTCTCTCTCTCCCTATCCCTTTCTTTCCATATATTTCTATACCTCTATCTCCCTATCTCTTTATCTCTCTATATCTCTCTCTATCATTATCTCTCCCTCTTTCCCTCTCCCACTATATATTGATATATCTCTACCCCTCTTATTCTCTCTCTACCTCTCAACCTATCTCTCTCATTTTATCTACCTCTATATCTCTATCTACACCCTCTCTATATATTTACCACTCTCCCTCCCTCTATATCCTCCCTCTCTATCTCTCTCTATATCTCTACCTCTTTATCTCTCTTTTTCTCCACCTCTATCTCTCTATCTAGGGTACTTGGAGAGATAGGTTGGGAGTGGGAGAGACTTGAGAGAGAGCGGGGGAGAGAGGTATTGGGAGAGAGGGAGAGGAATGAGAGAGAGATACCTAAGAGGGATAAAGACTTAAGAGGGAGAGAGAATTTAGAGGTAGAGAGAGAGGGAGAGAGAGACTTGAGAGGGATAGAGGGAGAGAGAGAGAGAGGGGGGGGAGGGAGAGATAGGGTGGAGAGAGAGTTATTTATTTAGGGTGGGAAGGAGACACCTAAGAGAGAGAGGGAGTGGGAGGTGGAAAGTGAGAGAGATGGAGGGAGATAGATAGAGGAATAGGGAGAGAGACTTGAGATGGAGAGAGAGTTGGAGAGAGGGACCTAAGAGATATGGAGTGTGTGTGTGAGAGAGAGAGATACTTCAAAGGGAGGGAGGGAGGGAGGGAGAGGGAGAGTGGGAGGGAGAGGGAGAGATGGAGAAAGAGGGAGGGAGAGGGAGAGAGACTTGAGATGGAGAGAGAGTAGGAGAGAGGGAGATACCTGAGAGGGAGATGGAGGGTGTGAGTGTGTATGTGTATGAGAGAGAGAGAAAGGGAGATGGAGTGGGTGTGTGAGAGAGAGAGAGAGGGGAGAGAGAGATTTGAGAGGGAGAGAGGGAGAGAGAGGGAGGGAGAGAGATAGAGGGATGGAGAGAGGGAGATAGAGGGAGAGAAAGGGAGAGAGACTTGAGATGGAGAGAGAGAGATACCTAAGAGGAAGATGGAGACTATGAGTGTGAGTGTGTGTGTATGTGTGTGTGTGAGAGAGAGAGACCTAAGAGTGAGAGACACCTAAGAGGGAGAGAGAGAGAGTGGGAGAGACCTGAGAGAGAGACTTAGAGAGAAGGGAGTGGGAGAGAGAGACCTAAGAGAGATATGGAGTGTGTGTGTGTGAGAGAGAGAGAGAGAGAGAGAGAGAGAGAGAGAGAGAGAGAGAGAGAGAGAGAGAGAGAGAGAGAGAGAGATCTAATAGGGAGTGATACTTCAGAGGGAGGGAAAGAGAGGGAGAGAGGGAGGTGGAGAGTGAGAGGGAGATAGAGAGGGATAGATAGAGAGGGAGAGGGAGTGGGAAAGACCTAAGAGAGAGAGACGGAGAGAGAGAGAGAGACAAAGAGAGATAGAGACAGACAGAGAGACAAAGACAAAGATAGAGAGAGGGAGAGAGAGAGAGAGACATGGAGGGGGGGAAAAAGAGATAGGAGGGAGAGAGAAAGACTTGAGAGGGAGATAGAGAGAGTGTGTGAGAGAGAGATACCTAGGAGGGAGATGGAGAGTGTGAGTGTGAGAGAGAGAGTTGAGATGGTGAGAGGGAGAGAGAGGGAGAGAGAGAGATAAAGGGAGGGAGAGAGAGATACTTGAGAGGGAGATAGAGGGAGGGAGAGGGAGAGATACTTGAGATGGAGAGAGAGAGAGAGTGTGAGAGAGAGATACTTGAGAGGGAGATGGAAAGTCTTAGTGAGTGTGTGTGTGTTTGTGAGAGAGAGAGACTTGAGAGGGTGAGAGGGAGATAGAGGGAGGGAGAGAGAGAGATTTGAGAGGGAGATAGAGGGAGGGAGAGGGAGAGAGACAATGGGGGAGAGAGATACCTAAGAGGGAGATGGAGAGTGTAAGTGTGAGTGAGTGAGTGTGTGTGTGTGTGTGAGAGAGAGAGAGAGAGAGACTTGAGAGGGTGAGAGAGATAGAGGGAGGGAGAGAGAGAGCTAGATAGGGGGAGGGAGGGAGAGGGAGAGAGACTTGAGATGGAGAGAGAGTGGGAGAGAGATACCCAAGAGGGAGATAGAGAGTGTGAGTTTTTGTGTGTGAGGGAGAGATAGAGATAGAGAGATAGAGAGAGGGAGAGAGAGATAGAGACTTGGGAGGGAGAGAGGGGGATAGAGGGAGGGAGAGGGAGAGAGACTTGAGATGGAGAGAAAGAGTAGGAGAGAGAGATACTTGAGAGGGAGATGGAAAGTGCACGAGTGTGTGTGTGTGTGTGAGATAGAGAGAGAGGGAGTGGGAGAGACCAAAGAGAGAGACCTAAGAGGGAGAGAGACTTAAGAGGGAGGGAGAGTTCAAAGGGAGGGAGAGAGAGACGGAGAGGGGGAGATGGAGAGAGAGAGGGAGATGGAGAGGGGGAGAGAGAGAGGGAAAGGGAGTGGGAAAGACCTAAAAGAGAGAGAGAGAGAGAGAGAGAGAGAGAGAGAGAGAGAGAGAGAGAGAGAGAGAGGGACAAAGAGAGAGGGAAGGAAGGATGGAGAGAGAGGTTGAGAGATAGATCTAGAGCTCAAGGAGAGTGAGAGTGAGAAAGATAGGTATAAAGAGGGACAAAGAGATATGGAAGGAGGGAAGTATCAAGAAGTAGATAGTTAAGTCTAGAGTTCAATATATTGATAAGGAGAGGTCTATAGAGGTAAAAAGAGAGGGAGGGAGGGACGGAGGGAGGGATGGAGGGAGAAACAAGTGGAGGTATAGGTCTAGAGCTTAAGGGAAGACATAGTGAAATATAGAGAGGTAGAGAAAGGGACAAAGAGACCTAAGAGGGAGATGGAGAGTGTGAGTGTGTGTGTGTGTGTGAGAGAGAGAGAGAGAAACCTAAGAGACCTAAGAGGGAGAGAGGGAGTGGGAGAGACCTAAGAGAGAGAGACCTACGAGGGAGAGAGGAAGTGGGAGATACTTGAGAGAGAGAGACCTAAGAGGGAGAGATGGAGTGGGAGAGACCTCAGAGAGAGAGACCTAAGAGGGAAAGAGAATTAAGAGGGAGGGATACTTTAAAGGGAGAGAGAGAGGGGGGAGAGATGGAGATGGAGAGGGAGAGAGAGAGGGAGAGGGAGAGGGAGTGGGAGGGACCTGAGAGAGAGAGAGGGAGGGGTCTAAAGAGGGACAAAGAGAGAATGGAGGGAGGGATAAAGAAGTAGATAGTTAATTCTAGAGTTCAATAGATTGATAGGGATATGTCTAAAGAGGTAAAAATAGAGGAAGGGAGGGAGGAAGAAACAAGTGGAGGGATAGGTCCAAAGCTTAAGGGGAGACATAGTGAAATAGAGAGAGGTAGAAAAAGGGGAGAGAGATATGATGATTTATGAATATTTTATATCTCCTTACTACAAAAAATATAAATATTTCATTATTGGTTACTTTTTCTAATGTTTCAAGTATTTTGAGATGAGTGTTATAAAATAATTCATGAAAAAGAGACTTTGCATGCAGAAGTAGTGAGCATTTGATGTTTCAAAAATGAAATATGAAGTTCAAATGATTAAAATTTAATTTTATGGACAATATAGAAACACTACCTAGTACATTTCTTAGAGCTCTCAATCAGCTTTCCAACGCCTATAAAAAATCAAAATTTTGATAAGAAATGCAAAAGTTATGCCCATTTTACTAAAAAGGGTTTTTTAGGTTTTCAAAACGGATATCCATTTTGTTTTTCAAAAACTATATCCATTTTAAAAGAATATCCATTTTTTTTTTCAAAGTGGATATCTATTTTAAATGAACATTCATTTTCTTTTTCAAAATGGATATCCATTTTTTTTTTCAAGAACGGGTACCCGTTTTCCAAAATGGATATCCATTTCAAACGGACATATGTTTTGTCTGAAAAAATTTGCAGCCTTTGGATTTCCCTTGGTTTTTCCTTGTTTTTTGGCTTGGGATTGCTAAACCTGGAAAGTCAACTAAAAAAACGTGTTTACAAAACTTCCTTAGCTTTTCGACGTTCACCCTTGTGGCTAATGACTTTTTTTATTTGAATTTCATGAAATGAAAAGGGTTTATAGAAAAAATTGTCAACTTTCCACCAATATAAGATATGCCTTATTTTTAATTTATTAAATAACTATTTTTGAATTTATTAAATAATGATTATTGATTTTCTACATACATTACAACTAAATTCCTAATTGATAGGCTGATTGAAAAACTTCTATAACTTTCAAACTACTTCACATTTTTCAAACCTAAAAGATGCATCACATTCTATGCTTTGCATACTATAGGATAAAAAAATTAAATTTCATAAATTTTTGACCAAGTTATGGTGGTCAGACACAAACATTTTAATAATTCTAAAATTTTCTAATAAAAAAATCATAACCAATTATTTACATGCAAAAAAATTACAAAAAACAATTCGGCACATCCGGGCATGTGTCCTCTACATATATTGAAAGTTTCAGAAAAATATTATTTTTTTCTTGTGCTTAGGGTGCTCAGACATACACCTGCTTCTTATCTTTTTCCTGAAAATTTAGTACCACTGCATTGAAATTTTAAATTTTCACAAAACAGATTTACCTTTTTCCAAAAAATAACTAGTAGCCTAGAAACTAAATTCAATTTGCTACAAGTTTTATTCTTACATATTTTTCAAATTATGTTAGTAACCTATTTAAATTTTTATGTCAATTTTCCTAACTCTATTTTTCTAAATTTCATTACCACTTAGGGGCCTAGTTTGGACCCCCATGATCCTGCACATACCCACATGTTTTTATGACAATTGGGGTTCATTAGATTTTACACCCTCCTTTGGGGGAGGAGACAAAATCTCACAATCTAAACCTAAGGAGTCTTTTGTTTCATTTACTCAATATTTTTCCACATCAACAATTCCAAAAAAATCATCTTATAATGGCGATGGGGGCTCTTCAGCTTTCATCCCTCATGTGTTGGTGATTTCTAGCCTTAAAATTTTAACACCTAAAAAGGATTTTCATTCTTGCAAAATAATCAATTCTTCTCATAATCATTTAGACAAGATTTCTTCATCTAAGTTGGAAAAGTGTTATGGGATTGGCTTTAAAAATATTTCAAAAATGAGATAAATGGAACAAGGAGTTAAGGGTAATTTGAAGTCTACATTGCACCTTGAAAGAATGGATTTAGGGTTCCAACCTTCTCCTTCATCTACACCTCGTCCTCCATCATCTACTAAATTTATAAGATCTTGTCATAAGTGAGCTAAATTTTCTTCATAAGAGAAAGGATTGTCTCCTACTCCTTAGCCTCTATTCAAGCAAGATCATATTTTGTCGAGGCTTCTCAAAGCCCACTTGCTAGCCAATGGATCTATGTAGCTAATGAGTGATCTAGCATAGCAATAAATTTTGATCCTTATGAGATCACCATTTTGTCTAACATCATATTTGATGGATAATGTTGGGTATTTGAGACAAAATTTAAGATTGAGGTCTCTTTACCTTACTGATTTGAATGCTTTTTAGTATACTAACCTTGATTTTTGTCTTATTGTGTTTTATGTTTTCCTTATATTTGATATGTGCTTATGTTGAGTCTTTTGCATGTTTTCTTTGTGCATTTTCTTTTGTTTGCATTTTTTATTTTACATTATGTTATTTTTTGTGTCTTCATCATGTATTCTTTGTGTTTGTCATGTTGCATTGCACCTCATGTGTGTGTGTTCCTTTGTATTTAAATTATTTTTCCATAGGATCTTGAGCCTAGGGGCTAGCACATCCCCTAGATTCGATGTCATCTTACCTCTCCAATGTTTGAATAAATGAACCCTTTTTTGGATTATCCTTACTTTAGTGTGAACATGAGCATAAGTTCATACTCTCACTAATGTGAGGGCTAAATATAGCATTTTAAGTTGTCACCCCTAATAATTCCAAACTATTTTAGCTCCCCCTTATGTGATTGGACCTAATTGTGCTCTAATTACCCATTTTATGGTCATCTTCATAAAATTAGAATTAAATGTTGGAAATTGAGAGGTTTTCATTGATGTAGACAATAGAGTTTGGAATATTGTCATTGATGCACATCATTCAGTAGTTATGTCCACTCTGGTACAAGACGTGCGTTGATCCAGTATTTTGGTTTGGATTATCTTATTTTGTAAGACTCACTCATAAGTTGATATTATGCTCTATATTGACATTAGTTGCATGCATTGACAAGGTTTTAATTGACTTGGTTATATGGATGGAAAGGTACATTTACCAGTTGCTTGGAAAATAGTGTTATGCTTATACATTGGCTCTGTACATCAATTTTTTGGTCTAGATTCCATCTCAAAAAAAGATATCACTATAGGACTTTGTACATAGATTTGAGACTACAAGATGCATTCTACATTGAAGTCTCACAATTATATATGAAGGCATGTGGAAGATATAAATGACAATATTCTTCTCTAAAGACTATAGTGAGTTTCTATACAATACACTGATATGGGAGATTTTTTATTTTATCATATTTGATTATCATATAGTGTGGTGTTGAAGATAAGTAGTTTGATGTCATCTAAAGGAGAACTCAATGTGTTAACAAGTTTTTGTGTTACACGCTTGATGGATTGCATATATGTTTGGAGTTTTGATCTAACTTTGGCTAACCTAATTATGTATTAATATTGAGAAGTTTAAATATGTGCTACGAATAATAAATGGATCTATCATAGGTTCATGCCAACTTATATCATGCGAAGATAAAAGTATTTTTCGGGTTAAGGATGGCAACCTTAATTTTGATTTGAATTGAGTTAGCCTAATTGATGTACTTGATTATATATCGTATATATATGTGTGTGTGTGTGAACTCTTTTGAGATGGAGTGAGAAGAAGAAAAGAGATAAGAGATGTGTGTGTACAAAAAAATTCTAGAGTAATGTGTTGTATACACTTGTAGAGAAGTGTTTCATATATTATGCTTCACCGAAACTGAACTCCAGCACAAGGAAGGTGCATTCTATCTCAGGTCACCACCTGGCAGTGAGCCATACTCTATTTTTTAATTTACTTCAGGTTGTGCGCCTTTAAGGACAGTGTGTCTCATCTGCGATTCATTGTAATATTCCATAGCTGGATATATTATATTATGAGCTAACCCTCACTGTAGTTTTTCCCATTTGGGTTTTCCACGTAAAAATATTGGTTTTCATGTATGTTGGTGCATTGTCTTGATTCCATGATTTCTCTTTCTATTTCAATTAGATATGTAATATTGCTTGGATGGATTTTATGTGAATGGTTTTATAAAATATCGATTCACCCCCCCTCTTAGTATTTTAGGTGTTCAACAATTGGTATTAGAGCTTGGTTCCTCTGAAGAAGGTTAACAGCTTGGGGAAGATCTTGAAATTAAAATATATGGAAGAAAAAGATTTCTTATTCCTCCAGAAGTGATCACTACTGAACATACAGAAGAAAGTGAAGATTTGAAGAAAATCCTGAAGGAAATATATGGAGAGATCAGTGATCAATTAAAGAAAGCAAATGATGACATCACCAAACTGAAAGAACAAGTGGAAGAGAAGAGAAAAATTGAAGACTATTAGAAAGCTGAAATTCAAAGGAAGATGGATGAATGTGCAAAGCTTGAACAAGAGATAGCATTTCTAAAATCAGATCTAGAAAAAGCAACAAGACATGAGGATAAATTTGCAACAAGTTCTACAATGCTAGATGAGTTGATTGCAGGACAGAGACCCTCTAAGGGTAAAAGTGGTTTGGGATAAAAATTCGAAAGAAAATCAATTCCCTATCATGAAGATTCAAAGTAATGATAAGCAATTCAAGAACCTAAGAAGAGGTACCGGAAGGATTCCTATCAAACAACCTCATGCTCAAAGTTATTTATCTTTTAATGGTGTATGTTATTCTTGCAATAGATTTGGGCATAGGGCAAAATATCGTGAAAATAAAATAAAATAGAATGATGTAATGAATGAAAATACTTTATCATTCTTCGGTCAATGTTTTAAATGTAAGAGGATTGAACATAAATATATAAAATGTGAAATTTATAATTTAAACAAGATGATTTATCCATTCAATGGGTACTATTATCACTTTAATTCATTTGGACATAATGCTAACCAATGCAAATATATATTGTATAAAGGACAATCTATATGAAAGAACGTTGTTTGTTATAATTGCAACAATTTGAGACATTTGTCTAGAGACTATAGAAAAAAAAATATGAGAAGAATCAATCTGGTAAAGAAATATGAACCAATCATTAAGATTTATCTGATAGAAGTTAAGGAGGAAATGGAAAGGATCTGGAGAAAGGAAGGAGAATCTGAAAATCAAGAAAAAATAGAAGTATCGATTTCTTCTGTGTCGTCCTCCGATGTAGATACTCCCGTTAAAAATTAATCTAGGCAGAGGCTAAGGGGGAACAATAATCAAAAAATTTAATAACTCCTTGTTCATTATATTATGTCACATCATGACATAAATACATTTATTAAGGTTATGAACTCAAGATTTCATGTGAAAGGAATTTTCAAACACACATGCATCAAGATTGAATTTCACAGGGTTTGAAAGGATGGAAGTATAAACTAATTTTGAGGTCATCTACTTGTGGTATGAAACATTTATTGCAGAAGCATTTGGGATTAAAGAAATAAATTCAAATAGGTAAGGAAAATTCATTCGATGAAAAGCATTTGTGAAAGAAGAGAAGCGTGCATGGTGCACGAGCACCCTCAAGACCTGATGCCTACAAGAGGCAAAGTTTAAGTTTTTGTATTTTTTTTGTGTTGTTTCATGTTAATAAGGTAATTTTTGACCAATTTCCATCATTTGGGGTCATTTTGCAAAGTTTTGTGTCATTTATGTAAAAGTTGCAAAAATTGCTCAATTGTTGTCAATATTGTCAATGACAATTTTTTTTATTGTAATGTAAACTTTTTGAAAAGTTGTTAGAAGTTTGTTGAGGATCATTTGGGAGTTTTTTATTTTTTTTACAAGAATAAATATGCTTCTATTCACAACCCAAGGGTTGGAGGTGGGTTGGTTGAAGATTTGAATGAAATTTGAATCAATGTGGAGACTATATCTATGTTTCTTTTCTGGACTATTTTTGCTCCATTGCATGGTACAGACTGGTATGGATTGGTAAAGTCTTGATATTTCTCTTTTTTTATGGAGGGATGAACTGAATTTCATTTTCATTTGGTTTGGTTCCTTTTAATTGAGTATTTTGAAAGTTATTGCAAATTTACTAAAACTCGCTTGAATCCCTACCTATGGTTATCTGTTTTGGAAAAAATGTCATAACTTTTCTTTCCACCGTTAGATCTTCATAAAAATTTGAGGAAAATTTTGTAACTATTTCATATTCAATTCCTCTAGTGAGATTGGATTCATTAGGTGTTTTGTGAAATTTATTAATGATAGTTTATTGCATTTCACAGTGAAAATTCTATGTTTTCCTACATTTTGCAAATTTATATCACATTGTATGGCTTTCTGGTGCATTACACGGATGGATGAATTATTGTACATTTTAGGGGGAACTATTACCTTAATTTTGGTTTTTATTTGATCAATTTTCATTAAGGGAGAAGGGAGATATCACCATTTTCCTAAAACTGGTCTTTAACCCTACTTAGGGTTCCTAAACACACAGAAAATTGTTTTTTCTCAAGTTTCTACCCTAAGAAAGCAATGGAATTTTTTAGTTAAGTCTCATTTGACATGTTTCAATTCTTGGAAAGATTTGGGGTTTGGTTTTTCATGTGTGAGGGAGGATTGAGTGACAGTTTGATGTTTTTAAGCCTTGTTTGCAAACAAAATTCTAGGGGCTTAAAGGGTTTGTTGTGGAAGACATTGTAGGGTTACCTATGAGAAAGGAGAAGTGAATTGAACTTGCATTGGATATGGTTGAGAATAGAACATAATATGACCTTTGTGAGCTAATTTGGCAACAACTGTTGGAGAATCTGAGAGATATAAAAAAGAAGAAATGTACATTCAAGTATGGTACATTGGTATTATGTATAACCTTATATTTTATGAAGGAGATTCTTGGAATAGGTGAAGTTAGTTGGGAAAATACCAGACTGGTCACTCATCACATTAAGGAACTAATGAGAAACATTATAGATTTGGATGCACAAGGAGATGCCAGGCTTGCTGCATTCTTTGGAAAATTCCAAAGGAAGATGAAAAAAAGGAGGAGGGTTCCAAGAGAATTGATCACAAAATATAAGAATGATATAACATTTTTGGTAACCACTGATAGTTGCATTATCAAGGTAGTTGACCCAAGAAACTCATGGATTCTTGATTTAGGATATGAGATTGAGAAGGACTATGTTTTTGGTTGCATTGAAATGTTGATTAATAGCTCCCGAGACCCCAATAGACCTAGGTTTGGAACTTACATTGAGGTAGCTAAAGTTTTTGAAAATTTTGAGTTTTCCTCCAGTAAATCAATGTTTTCCATTGGAGAAAATAAAAAATTCATTAAGTTTCATGCATTAGTTGCTCAGGTTGAACCCATTCCAAGAAGACTTAAGCAGCTAGCCAGAAGGACACAATTTTCAGATAGATCCTAGTGTGATCACTAGTTCCTCACAATCCACTATGGAAAGAATGAGTTTATTAGTTGATAGATTTAATGAATTAAAGAGTAAAGCACTAAGTGACATGGTCTCTTGGGTTGAAGATAAAGGATTGTTGGAAATTGTAGAGAAGTGCAAGTCTACTCACAACATGGTACTTGAAAGACTCAAGGATGTTCAAGGGTGTGAAGAAGAGGTTAAGGGCTTATTCAAATTTTGTTGGGCTTGGCCTAATGCAATTCAAAGATTCAAGAATTTTGAGAACACAATTGAAACCCAGATCAAGTTTGCATCTAGCACCTTCAATTCTGCTCTTGATTTGGATGATCAAACTTGGTACAACTTGATAAAGCTACATGAAGAATACCTTGCATCGAATAAAGAGAAAGGAGAGATGATTGAACAATATGGGATGCTTAAAGGCCTAATCAAGATTAAGTGTTCTCCTGTCTATTATTTTTTTTCTTTGGATGACATAACTTTGAAATCTAATGTTACCCCTGGAACTATGGTTGAAGGAAAAGACATCTTAATCAATCTCAACTATCTATATAGAGAATTTTTAGAGGCAAAAAGGCTTTGGGATGAAGGAAGATCCTCATGGATAGGTATTCTCAGTAAACTTCAACGGACAACAACCTCTAGTTGAATTATGCACAACTATTTTTGAATGTACTCCTCAAGGGGAGTATTCAGGTATGCAAAGCGAATTGTTAAAGAATTGTTTTTTTTCCTTTTCCATTGATGTCAAAGGGGGAGAGAGAGGTATCATGTGAAAACAAAGAAAAGGTGACATATGGAAAGTTTTTTGAATAGTTTTTATTTGGGGGGGAAAAATTGAAAAGTTGGGAAGAAGTATTAGAAGTATTTTAATGGTTTTCACATCACATGTTGCCATTAATGACAAAGGGGGAGATTTTTGGAAATTGAGAGGTTGTCATTGATGTCAACAATGGATTTTGGAATATTGTCATTGATACACATCATTCAGTAGTTATGGGTACAAGATGTTTGTTGATCTGATATTTTGGTTTGGATTATATTATTTTGTAAGACTCGCTTAGAAGTTGATAGTATGTTCTATCTTGACATTAATTGCTTGCACTAACAAGGTACAATTACCAGTTGCTTGGAAAATAGTGTTCTACTTATACACTAGCTTTGTATGTCAGTTTTTTGGTTTAGATTCTATCGCACAAAAAGATATTACTACATGAATTTGTACATAGATTTGAGACTATGAGATACATTCTATATTGAAGTCTCATAATGATATATGAAGGAATTTGGAAGATATGAATGACAGTATTCTAATCTAAAGACTACAATGAGTTTCTATTCAGTACATTGATATGGGAGATTCTGCATTTTATCATATTTGATTATCATACCATGTGGTGTTGAAGATAAGTAGTTTGGTGTCGTCCAAAGAAGAAATCAATGTGTTAAATTTTTTTTGTATTACATGCTTGATGGATTGCATATATGTTTAGAGTTTAGATCTAACTCTGGCCAACTTAATTATGTATTAATTTGGAGAAGTTTTAATATGTGCTAGGAATGATAAATGGATCTATCATAGGTTCATGCTGACTTATATCATGCAAAGATAAAAGTGATTTTGGGGTTAAGGACGACAACCTTAGTTTTGATTTGAATTGAGCTAACCTAATTGATGTACTTGATTTATATATATGTGTGTGTGTGTGTGAACTCTTTTGAGATGGAGTGAGAAGAAGAAAAGAGATAAGAGATGTGTGTGTGCAAGGGACTGCCAAAGTAATGTGTTGTATACACTTGCAGAGAAGTACATTTCATAATTGTGCTTCATGTGAACTGAACTTCAGCACAAGGAAGGTGCATTCTATCTTAGTTCACCACTTGGCAGTGAGCCATACTCTTTTTTATAATTTACATTGAAGGCTATGAGATTTTAAGGATAATGTGTCCTGGTAGTGATTCATTATAATATTCAATATCTGGATATATTATATTGTGAGCTGACCCTCAGCGTGGTTTTTCCCATTTTTGATTTTCCATGTAAAAATATTGGTGTTCATGTGTGTTGGTGCATTGTCTTGATTCCATGCTTTCTCTTTCTATTTCAATTAGATCTATAATATTGCTTGGATGGATTTTATGTGAATAGTTTTATAGAATACTGATTCACCTGCCCTCTCAATATTCTTTGTTGGCAGATGGTCATCACTCCCCTCAAGATTTGTGACATGGACTAACCGCCTCCCGTGGATCCGTTAACTCTGGCAGTTGTATCGGGCATTAATAGGTTGATCTTTTGGTGCAACAACAATTTTGGACTAGCAAGTGGTATCAGAGCTAAAGGTGTCGGGTTTGAATCCCCTCAAGTAACGCTGAGGGGGAGTTTTTTGGCAAATGGTCAGCGCTCTCCTCAGGATTCATGACATTGACTAACTACCTCTCATGGATCTGTTAACTTTGGTAGTTGTATTAGGCATTAATAGGTTGATATTTTGGTGCAACAACAATTGTGGGCCAACATTCTTGGTGTTCAACATTAAATTGAGAATTATTATTTAATATTTATTTAACAATGTTAAATTACCTAGAAAATAGGTCTAGTCTAGGGCACTACTACCCTTGTCCAACCTAGTTTGGCCCCAATTTAAATATGTTATTGCTGACATTTTAACATTTATAAATTTAAATTCAATTGTAAGCTTTTGATAATTAATTTTACAAGAAAATAAACTATTACATATAAATACAAGTCTTTTTCACCATTTGAAATCATACAAAAAAGCTAGTGAATTGATTGAATTATTTAGCATCCTAAAAATAAATCAAGAGTAGAATAAGTAGATTTTACAACTCTAATTATCGATCAAGATTCATGTTTGCAATGCATCAAGTTTTTTTCACGTAAGTTTTTTCATGTTATATATTCATTTGTTTTGTGAGTACTGACACTTGTAGTAACTTCAATCAAGCAACCAATTCTCCTTGAATGAGATGAGTAAAATGACTTTAGTCCATCAAGGAAAATATATTTGAGTGGTAAGTTGTAACAATTTTCAATTTATCATTTATTTTATCCATTTTCCTCTACCCAACTGAGGGTAAGCATTCTTTACATCATCATAGCCATTGTGGAGGTAGAAACACTAAAATGGGGTTTGACTTAGGAAAACCCCTATACAGAACAACCCTTTATCTCCTCTCTTGTACGTAGGTGACACATTTGAAGTGGATTTTGGAAAGAATTTAAGACCTAATTGCAAGATCAAGCATTCAAGCCTCCTATGTCAACAAATTAGGGAAAGTGGAATTAATCATCAACAGACAAAATTACGAAGTTGAGTCTAGAAAGGAAGAACCTATACACTATGAAAATTTGCGATATGGTTTCTAAATCTCATATCTACACTTCCAAATATAGGGTGGTAGCACCCTTTCCCAACCAATTTGAGCTCAAATTCATATGCTAGGTTCCTCTTTCTTTGCACTTTGTTGTTCTATAATTCGTTTATGTGTTCTGGTTCTATATTTCTCTATAATTGCATCATTTTTTTGTAGCTTCACAGTATATCATCTTCCTTACTAACATGTTAATGACCCTTTAAAGGTATTCATAAATATCGGTAATCTTCAAAATAGAGAAGGTATAGAAGATAAAGACAAATTAGTTAAACCAAAGAGAAAACACATACATTAATCAAGATCAAATCAATGTGGCAAAGGATTAATATATAGACATAAAAGTGGCTTAGAGGTGTATAATTTGACCCTTCATAGTTCAAAATAATTATTTTATATTTGAGGTAGAATACTAAAACAGAGTCATCATTTCTAGGACTAAGAAATTTATATTTTAGTACTATTAGCATAATCATTCTTCATCTTCAAGTATAGAGCTAAGTACATTTAATTATTATATTTAGTCGTCATGTATTGTCACTTTAAATATTCCCATTCTTTGACATTTATGGCTTGAGATGATCATTATTGAAGCTATGTTCATTGAATTAGCCTAGATTAAATAAAATCTTAAACAAAAATTTGTCATTAAAGTCAAAATTACACATTCATTTGGTACATTAAGTTTTGAGTATCCAACACCAAGAGGATGTGTGGCATCTTCTTTTATAAAGTACGATGGTAAAGGTGATCCAGATTACAATGTTCATAATAATTCCAAGTTAGGTTCCTACCCTATTTTCATGAGGACTAATTTCTTGCAAATGTGTCCCCATCAAGTTTGAGTGGTCACACACTTACATGACTTTATTTATTACCACATATTAGTATCATATAATTGACTAGCAATTTCAGAAAATAAATTTATAATAATATTGATCCTTAGACATGTACTATTAATCTAACAAATTGGAATCACAAGAAACACAAGCAAAATGGATATTTCAATTTGAAGAATTAACTATTAAAACACAAATTATGCATTGGATAGTGATGTAATTTAATACATATCTACATGTGGTTTACTTCTAATATTTAAGGACCAAGTTTGTTGCATCAGATCATTCATTTTCATGGTTGTGTATTAATGTACATGTAAGCATGAACATGCTTTATTGAAAAATCATCTTTTATATCACTTACACAAATATTTGACAAATGTTTTCATAAAATAATTTTATAATAATATTGAGCCAAAGACATGTACTATTAATATCACAAAATAGAAGCAAGAGATACGTAAGGCAAATGGAGATTGCACATCATAAATTTAAAAATTATCTATTAACATGAATTATGCACTAGCTAATAATGTAATTTAAGAAATTTACATATGCACTAGCATGAAACCATGAAGGTATATTTGATAATTTCTATTGGAATGGTGATATGATGTATTGGATGAAGATATTCATGATGAATTAAATAAAATTTAAACCTACCTAGGGGAGAGGACCTAGTACCTGAGCATGCTTCAACAGTTGTGATAGTACTTATTTATATAATGCCCAATATTTTTATCAATATTGGACCAATAATTGTGACTTTAAAGTTGTTAGTGTTGATGATAACTACCCATAATTAAACAAAATGTATTCCTTTGACCTAAAAAGTAACCAATCATGTGATTCCACATCGACGCTCAATAAAACATGTTGTGAATGCACAAGTATTGATCTCACCTTTTTTTTGGGCCTTTTTGGACACCTTGACAAAAAGCATGTTGATGTGGCATCATTTTTGATGATGTGACCCTAAAACCTTAGTTATAAGCACGGGACTTGCCAAGTAAGCTGCTATAAAAAATTGGGAGTGATTTGAAATTTCCACGTACGATAATTAGAAGCGCAAAGTTAGGGTGCTCAACTACCGGGTCCTCTCCCCAAGTATATTCCATGATGTATGAGATCCTTTATAAACTATGCACGCCTATATACCCATATTTCTTGTTTATATGTTTGCATCTTGTATATTCCTTGTTTTTTATGTTATGCATGTTTATTTCACATTCTATATTTACTTAGATGCATACCTTACCTCACTTGAAAGGAATTTTTGTCTATATTTACCTATATTATTTTTAGTCCATCTTTAACATCTTTATGACTTATTTTTATTTTTTCTATCTATGATGTGATGGTCCTTAGCTCACAACTTTATTTTCTCATGCCTTATTGCTTCTTATCACATTGCTTGTTATACATATTCATACTAGTTGTGATGCTTTTATTATGCTTACTTATGTTTCTCCACATTTTTTTATCTTATTATTATTGTGGCATCTAACATATTATGATGATTATAATTTACCATAAATTTGATATTTTATGATTGATATGATACTATATTACTACATCATGCTTCCTAGAGGTCACACAATATTTTATATTAATACATCACATTTCTATAGATAATAATTAAGACCATATTTCCATATCACATTTCTCTAGATCTATCCTTTTATATTAGGTGTATCATTTATCTCCCCTTATAGAGTCTACTTCTATTTAAATAAAATACTTTTTAGTTTGGTGGAATAAGCCCTCCTTTACACAATTTGTGCTTATATTATCATATCACATTGATCTAGATCTATCCTTTTAAATTAGGGGCATAATTTCTTCCCCCTTATATAGTGTGTATGGATTGAAATTAGAAAAATAAAAAAATAAAATATTCAAAAACATAAAATAAGAAACTAAATCTAAATTCTATTTTACTGATTCTAATGCAAACCTCAAATAGAAATGATGTTGACTCATCTATTGGAATGTGGATGCTAAATCTCAGTAGAATAAAATTAATTTGATGATAGCTTTGATTTTAATTGATGATATATTTCAACAAAGTTGATTTGCATAAGATGTGAGATATCAAATTGACAAAAAAAAGGTTATATTTATATACTTTTTGAGAAAAAATTAAATGGAAGATGAGGATAAGAATAAATAGTTCAACTAACTGAACAAACTATGGAGTCAACTCAACTAATCAATGGAAAAATGCCATTCGAAGTGATGAAGAGATAATGTTGAAATATCTAATTAAAATTATTTGGATAGCTATGTACACAAAATTTTCATTTGAAGAATGAGCTGACTAGTGGATGAAGAAGAATATTCTAAAATAAAATAGAGTTAATTGATGAGAGAAGATTGATATTCTAAAATGAGATGGAGTTAACTGATCAAAGAAGAAATAATTTATTGAAGAGATGAAAATGGAATTTATTTGAACATGGATAATTAGTTCTCATTTAATTAAATGGTTAAGTGGGGATTATTAATAAATGTTAAATTAATAATGATTTTATAAATCAATTAAATGGATATTATTAATCAGTAGGTGATTTATGATGTGATAAATGTAAATGGTAATAAATGATCATAAATGGTAAATCAATATGAGAAATGGTATTTAGTGATGATAAATTAATGGTTGACTACTAGAAGAATAATTAAGGGAATATTTTTAGTGTCTACATAGTGTACTTCCATTGAATATATGATTCAGTTTTACTTTGAGAAACTACTCTTCCCCATTTAAACCATCTTTCTTTTCTTTCCATATCCTTACAAACCATACATATATTGGGAATTTCATATCTTCCTCCAACATATACACCTACCATGCAATTTATTTTACATTGGAGAACACAATTCCTTATACCCCTATACATTTTACTCTCATTGTTATATCCTTAAATTTTGAGGAATCATTATTTCCACTTACATATTGATATTTCATTACTATATCCCTACATTTGAAGGCATCATGCCCTCTACCATATCATCTTCAAATATATTTGCATTGGGTTCATCATATATTCCTCCCTTTAAATTGCTTATCTACATTAGCTAGCCACAATTTTACACTAGGGAATCATTTTTTCCCTTGTACATTACCTTTTTCCTACTTACATCTTAATATAGGAGCTTTAAAATCCATGCACAATCCTACACCACCAAAAAGATAGAAGGGTATGTTTTCATTTTCCTTCTTTTATTTTTGGCATGTTTTTAGTAGCATATTGCTTCTTGAAGGATGTTATTGGAGTAATGAAACGTTACCATACATGTTTCATATTTATAGCTATGATATCATATTCTTATAAGTGGTTGCAAAACTCTCACAAGTTGTTGCTATAGAACTATATGTATTTTAAATATTTATACCTTGGTGGAAGACCACAATAGAAGTAATATAGGGTTTAGTGTTGATTAGATAAATGATAATTATTGGTTTATGTAATAAATAAATATATATTTTTTAAACCTTGTATAACTTCCAGATGTCATTTATCTCATTGATAGTGAATTATATGTCTTTTCTTACTTCTGGAGGTAGTGAGTTTGGTTTTTATCAATTATTATTTCTAAATTAATATAATTTATATGGAGATTTTTTATATTATTTGGTGGATTTATCTCTCATGATAGCTATATATCATTTCCTTGGGGGTGATCACAAAATAGCATGTTCCATTTTTTGGTCAAAGTGATACATTGAAATCAACATTTTAAACCAAGTTTTCAACTTTTATCACTCATAGCAACAAAACTATTAAGAATTTGAAGATAAATGATTAAAATTATAAATTCTTAAATGTAGATTGATAATGTATAAATATCTAGTATGTATATTTATTTTTTATTTTTTGCTACTTTTTAAAATTAATTTTAAAGAGATTAATTATAATTTGGACATAAGTCTATTCCACGTCACATGAATTTTTCATATATATTCAAATTAAGTTTTCTTCATTTACTAAAGTAATCACACTAATACATAATGTGTAGATATATTTTAGGAAATTTTAAATCTAGTTTACTATTTTTCATGTATATAGAACATACACCTTGATGTTTGGTGAAAAACCTATGTTCACTAGAAAATAGAAAATAAAATAATAATTAAATTAAATATATACAATTTTTTTTGGAAAGATTACTCCAAAGGCTATGATCTTGAAAATTATCCTATCATGTTGAATCCATTTTTTGGTCTAAACCAAGGTTTGAAATAAGAAAATTGACAAAAATCTAAGGAATAAGGTAGAAAGCTCATTTCTAGGACCTTCATTTGAAGGACCTTTGAATGAAGGTACCTTCAACTGAACATATAAAGTTACTACATTCGAATGTCCTTTCCATGAGGAAAAAAAATGGAAAGGACTTTGAAATGAAGGCCCTTTAAATGAAAAACTTCAAATGAGAGTTCACCTTCATTTGAAGGTAATTTTTAACTCACCTTCAAATGAAGGCATCTTCATTCAAAGAAATGCCTTTGAATGAAAGTGTTTGTAATGTTTTCTCAACCTATATTATATTCTAATGTCCCACAAGTGGGACATAATATTTTAGGTCAATCCTTGGTCATTATTCTCTTTTTATCACTCTATCGCATTGCTTGAAGATTGTTCAACTATTCCCTTAGCCATGATATTTTTACTTCTAATATTTAACAAACTATCAATTATTCTCTATGGTTCCATGGATTTTTACCTACCATGCCCTTATTGATTTCACTATTTATTGTTGGGTTGCAGTTATATCTACTACTCATGTGATGATTCATGTTAGTGATAGAAGTTGAAGAGTTTCTTGGCATGTTGTATTTGTTATTTTATGGTTCAATTTTTTATTGTAAGAAGCCTTTGGGGTTCTTTGGAATGTGAAAATGAAAAATATATATCTAACTTTAGAGAGGGATAGTAGAAAGGAGCTAAGGAGAGATACCTCTATTGAAGAGGAATGAAGACCCATTGAGAGTGAATATTGTAATGAGATGAAGGTTGTGTGCTTGAATCCCTATAGTTAGAAAGTGTAGGCTAAAAGAAGTATATATAGAGCATAATAAAAAATTTGTAAGCATGTTGTATTGGGTTGCAATAAATTAATAAAAAAATAAAATTTATTGCTTCCATTATGCATGGGTTTAGGGGATGTTTGTGCGGGCTACTAGATTGGGTATTCTTTTAGTAGACCACCTTATTGAGACTATATCACATCCACTAGGGGCCTCTCATCTCCCCTCTCCTATTGTGTACTCATGTTGTCACATTTGGGAGGCATGTGACTTTTCCTAGTGCCCAATAGACTTACACAAGTGTTGTTGGCCAAGAAGGGCCACATCACCATTTCTTACCTACCCATGCTAGGTTTAATATAATCTTCCTTGATGCTATATCCAACCAATATATTCTTATCTAGATCTATATATTATACATGATTATTACATAATACAAACATTATTATTAATTTACATCGTTGCAAGATGACATGATTAGTTTATATTTAGTTTTCATGTATTATTTCCCTCTTATAATTTGTGTATCCTATGGATGCAACCACTTGTAGGGGTATATCCTTTCACTAACCCTCTCATGCTAAATATTACAAAAAGTTACAAGTACCTACAAGGATGAAATGAAAAGTTGTATCACTCTTTTATAAAGAAAAGAAGCAAACATAAATCCAAATTATAAAATTGGAACACTTAAAACTGATATATATATTTCAAATTTTGGAATGATTTAAAGTAATGAAATGCACATATTTTAGTGTAGTTTTATACTGTATTTAAAAAATCATGGCATGGTTTTAAAAAAAAATATTTAAGTACTATTTACTTGCTAAAAAAATGATAAAGTGATAATGGGACATCAATGAATTTGTAGAAAAAAAAAATATTATATTTTACGTTTTCTAAAGGATTGAAATATTAGTGTAAAAAAAGATAACTTAAAAAATTCTTAATTTCATGTGTCCTAAAAATATGCAACACTTTAATGGAACACCAAACATTTTCATGACCATTAATTAAAAAATAATAATAAACTAATGGATGAACTAATAAAATTTAATTATTTTTAGGTGAATTGGTTCAACTTCAACTTTTGGGGATAGTGACCTTGTCATGACGATTAAAAAATAACAATTTCAATTAAAATATTGATAAATTTAAAGTTCCAAAATCTACAAAGTGATACATAGAAATTTTTTTTTTGATTTTTAAAAAATGTTATATTCATGAGTAGAAGTGGTGGGAGCATTATATTTTTCTATTTATATAAATTGTAGCTTACACTAAAGTGATGCCACATATTTAGATTATAAAGACCTCTGACTTAATTTTTTTGCTAAATCTATTCTACCTAGAATATATTTTTGACTAGAAATAGCTTTTAAGTCAAAATGTTTCAAGACATGTTGAAAATATATCCAAAAGGATGACACAACTTTGTGTTTTCACCCTATAGAGACTCATCTTTAGTATGTAACATGTCATGCACCACATGGACCCTACCAACTATCAATCACGAAGAAAAGAAGATCATTACTACTTTCTATACAAGTAGAGCTTATCTAACCTTGCATATAGAAGATACTCATGACATATTTTACCTCTATTTTGTAGGTTCTCATGGAGAGTACATGAGAAAGGATAAACCAACATGATGATATTCTGTATACTCCACTATTTAATATGAACCCATTTTCTACCTTTTTTATGTTTGAATATTTATTTTACATGCATTTTTGTGAGTGTTACATACTTTGAGAGGCATTGCCATTCTAAGATTCATGTGCAACTTAAAGTGGGGTAAATTGTAATAGAAAATTGTGTACCCATATCATTTCTCATTTAGTTTTGTGTCAATTTTGAGAGAATGTTTTGATACGTTTATAAATAAAAAATAACACAATCTTATGCAAAGTTAGGCTCCTTCCCCTATATTGTTACTCTTTTATTAATACATACATTCTCAAATACTTTATCTATATCTTATCCATATTTTCTCACATCCCATGTATTATTCATTTATTATGTCTATCCTTACACTTATTCCTAGACATTTCATTCCAACTTTGATTTTGCTATTTTTTGTTTTTATGGCTAAAAGATAGATCTCCATTGTTTTATTAATAATTTTTAAAAAATAACTTAGAATTGTAAGTTTTTATATGCTTTAGAAATTGAACAATGATATTTGAATTGGGTTTAGAAATTGGAAAGTTGAGTTCACACTTACAAAATCAACCTCACTTGTGGATTTGGCCTTAAACATATTCAATTTTAAATTCAAATTTGTGGATATTTGAATTTTGGCTCACTCACTCTCATTCTTTACCACCTACAACTAATTAAACATATTTTTACATAATTTATTACTATTTACGTATTTTTAAGGACATTTAATTACATTCATCCCATGTCTCATCATCCGAATATATATTTCAATATCATTTACATTTAAAAAAATATATTTATAATTTGATAAAAAATTATTCCATATTTAACTATTAATTTTAATAATAAATTTCTATTGATATCTACCCATATAATTAACCATTTTTTATAATAACTATTTTTAAACAAATTTAGATATTCACAAAAGAATCTATTAGAAAACTGTAAATCAAAGTTGACACACCAATGTGGAAGAAATGATGAATCGAGCATTGCAAAACCCATAATTATTTTACTTTATGCATACGAACCCTACAACCCCAAGGAGGTCCCACCAAACATGCTTTTTAATGGTCAACAAGTGTCGCATCCCATGAGTATATGTGATTTTTGTTCATTACAATTTCAACGACCCTCTCCACCTCTTGTGAGACAAAGTGTGTTGAAGCTTTTAGGAAATTATATGACGATTAAGGGCTTTACTCACATAAAAACCATTGTTCACGTGGTCCTCTCTCTCCCAAATGTTTTGGGCAATTCTAACCACAACTATGTGTCGCCTCCATGTTTGATTATACACAATTGGCTGCTTAGGACCACAAGACTATCCCTTCACACCAAGTGTCATCGGGTAAATACTTTTATTTTATTGACGGACAATTGTGCAGATTATCATCCCTATACTTTTCTTTTATTGACAAACAATTGTCCACTTTTTTTGTAAGCATATTATCATCCCTTTGACCACTTTATTGTCCTTATAATGTGTGATGTGAACTACAAAATATCTTTCTTTTATCAAAATTAAAAAAATGAAAATAAAAATCATAATGGGTCTTCACATGACCTTGCAATAATGTGATATGGGGCAACTTGCTCACCAATGTAATTGAAACACATTTGAGGTATCAATTGACTTCCAATTACATCCTCAACCTAAGGTTCACATCCCTTACCCAAGTAAATAGGCTTTTCTTTCAATTATGAGTCCAAATAGTTTCCTTTAGAATTAATGGTGGTGGAATTGTACAAGCATAAGATTTGGATTCATAAGGCACAAACTCTTTCTTTCAATGGTTAGACATGTTGATTAGAACCCCACAAGGAGGACATCCATCACATTCAACTTTCTATGATGACATTGATAAATGTAGACTAATTATTAGAAATATTTTTTCTTAATCTAGATTGGAAGATGTCAGTAATGAATTTGATCTTTCTTCATTATAAAGAGTGAATTTGGTGCTACTCTATATAACAATAAAATTCTCTTCATTTAAACCATAAGTTGATCAAGTAAAGTCTACATTAGTTGAAAATATCTAAAAGATAAGACAAAAATATTACTAGTGAGAGTATTAGGAGATAAGATTCACCAATTGGACTATTCAAAAAGATTTGAAGCAACATAAGGGTTTGATCTCATTCCTAGTAACAAAGTGCCAATTAGGTAAAATCTTAGGGCTAATCTGTTTCAAATGTAAAATTATTTAGAGTGGAACCAACATTCTCATTATTAATTGTTTGTTAAAAAGTTAACAATTTGTCTTATTAGTTTATGGTGGTTGTAGAATCTCAATAAGTTCTATAATTAATAATAGGTTTAAATCAAATTTTGATGCAATTATGCAATTGATGATATTTTGTTTGAATGTTGAGATGGGCATTATCAAATAATAGATTCAATCTAGCAATTTAATTTGGTTATGCTTTTAGTTATTCATAGATGATATACTATTGATTGTGTACTTCAATTATAAAATTCTTGTTAATTTATTTGTTTATTGAGTTGTGGTTTCAAGGTAATTTTTTTTTAATTGGAGCTTGACAATATATTATGGGGGAGGATGTCATGAATAAGTATTATCATGGGTAGATGGTATGGTAATTAGTGTATTTTCTAACTTTAGTTGGTTGATTGAACATCCTTGAGTCATATCTCTTAATTGGTATTATTGACCAATCATTGTCAATTGCCAATATTTTACTTCAACCATAATTTTCTTTTATGATTGAGACATGTGTATGTACATGTATATATATTCATGTACATTGGTGATATATATGTATATCATATATACATATCACATGCAGACGCAAATATGCATACATATCATACACACACATGTGTATGTATATGTATTCATGCCATGCACATGTATAAATGCACACACATACATCTATATATAATATAAATGTACATATATGTATGTATTTTGAACATAATATATGTACATATATGATATACATGTACATAACATGTATAAATGTGTGTATATAATTATATGTAGATTTATATAGGTTATTGATGTTTTATTTTAATCACAAAATAGTTTGGTGATTAATACTTTGATGCATGTAGGTATATATATGTATGTATGTTTGCATGAATATATACATACATATTATGTATATATTATGTACAAAGACATACATATACATATACATACACATACATACACACACACACACACACATATATATATATATATATATATATCTATATGTATGTGTGTGTATGTAAATAACGTGAATAAGCAAATAAAACCTATACCACACACCAATGAAACATTATATCAAGGAATTCAAATAATAATCAAATTAATACAACAATTCCTCAATGGCGTCTCATCGTCCTCTATCTCCAAGGATTCTTTAAGTCATTTTTCTCTCAGATTGTTGTGCACATGACTTTCCAAATGACAACCTGAAGAGTGAGAGATGCTTGAAATGCAAGATATGTTTCCTACATTACATGATGATGAACTAGCGGTAGATGATATGCAAAGATAATAATGCTGCTATGATGTTGTTGTATGAAAATGATATGATGAAAATGATATAATTAGGATGCTGCTAATGAAAATGCCATGATTAAACTACTTGATGCTAAAATATTAATACTAAAATGCTCACTAGAATGATAATGCTAATTAAAATGTTTTAGAGTGTAATTGCTACAAATGCTTGGCTCTCTTCCCCTTTTTGTTGTGTAAATGAGGGCTTATTTATAGATTTTCCAAGGCATGAGCCTAGGTGGCAGAAATCAACAATTTGAATTTGATCTAGAGAGATGGATGGTTGAAGATGGAGGTTAGAGGGAAAGGGGAGGTGTGTTCCCTTCATGAGAACAAACTGCCAAGTGTGAAGAGGAATAAAATGGAGATGAAGGCCAAGTGTCCCAAATTAGTTAGAATTTGTTGATGATAAATGCCAAATTAAATATTAGAAATATTTAATTCTTGAGACACATGATGAAGTGGAAGGTGGGAAGAAGTTAGTAGACATGTGCTTAAATTTGAATTTAAAATTCAAATTTAGTGAGAGGAGGTTAATTAAATTAAAAAACTAATTAAATTTGTTCATTTAATTAAGATATGAAGAAAATGATTTAGGATAGAAAGAATTAGAGAAAAATGAACTAAATAAATGAATTTTTCAATTTCTTTATAAGTAGAAGAATTAAAGATTATTAATTAAATAACTTGTATTTAATTAATTTTCCAGACCAAATTTGAGTTTATACATTTTGCCCCTCTTTGAAGTGATGTGTTTGCGACACATTGCTTCAAAGATTTTTTTTTTGATAGTGTTGATAAAAAATTTCAATATGCCCCAGACGCTAATTTTCGAGTGATGGTGCATGTATGCCCCCTTGCGTGTATGCCCCCCCGAGAGATAAATCGGGGAAATGTTTGAATTTTTAGGATTTTTTGAATTTTTTGATTTTTTTTGTGATTTTATGAGGATTTTCAAATTTTTAGGATTTTGTGACAATTTATCTCCCGATAAAGAATCTAATGACCTTGACAATTGATTAATTGATGACCTTTTTGAAAATAAAAATAAGCCCACTTAAATACCCTCCA